>CM048749.1:412618455-412788455 GCA_026315105.1 Locusta migratoria
CGGCATATCTGCAGTGACAAGAATTCCCTTTCTGAATATGCTGAAGGTCTCACAAAGGCCTTCACAAACAAACTACCCCACAGACCTAGTCCGCAAACAAATCTCCCGTGCCATATCCTCACACACCCCAAATCTTCTTCCTAACACTAGTAACCATCCACAAAAGAGCGCTGCCCTTGTCACCCAGTACTACCCTGGTCTCGAACAACTAAATTCCATCCTTCGCCAAGGTTTTGATTTTCTATCCTCATGCCCTGAAATGAGATACATCCTGCCCAAGATCCTTCCCACCCCTCCTAAAGTGGTGTTCCGTCGCCCTCCCAACCTTCACAACATCCTAGTTCATCCTTATGCCACCCCGAAACCCAGCTCACTGCCACAGGGATCATATCCTTGTGGAAGACCCCGCTGCAAGACCTGTCCAATCCACCCACCCAGCACTTCCTATTCCAGTCCTGGCACAGGCTTATCCTACCCTATCAGAGGCCGGGCCACTTGTGAAAGCAGCCACGTAATTTACCAACTGTGCTGCAAGCACTGTACAGCTTTCTACATTGGCATGACCACCAACCAGCTGTCCATTAGGATGAATGGCCACCGCCAAACTGTGGCCAAAAACAAGGTGGACCACCCTGTGTCACAGCATGCAGCGGAGCACATGCTTGATTTCAATGGCTGCTTCACAACCCGGGCCATCTGGACCCTCCCATCCACCACCAGCTTTTCTGAACTGCACAGATGGGAGTTATCCCTACAATACATTCTCCAATCCCGAAATCAACCAGGCCTCAACCTACGATAATTCCCCTAATATATATATATATATATATATATATATATATATATATATATATATAGGTATAAAATAAAGATTTTTGACTTACCTAAAGTACAGGCTGGTCGATAGGAACACTAAACACACACAAAAACACACAACCATTCGAGCTTTCGCCACCAGTGGTGGCTTCTTCGGGAAAAAGAGGGAAGCCACCACTGGTGGCGAAAGCTCGAATGGTTGTGTGTTTTTGTGTGTGTTTAGTGTTCCTATCGACCAGCCTGTACTTTAGGTAAGTCAAAAATCTTTATTTTATACCATTTTCCTACCTGGAAGGTCTCCTTCTATATATATATATATATATATATATATATATATATATATATACCTTACAGTTCCTACCTCTGTATCCCAAACCTCGCCTGATTTGAGTGGTGTGTGAATGTGTGATCGTGTGTATATATGTATATGTGTGTGTGTGTGTGTGTGTGTGTGTGTGTGTGTGTGTGTGTGTGTGTGTGGTCTTGTGCACTTGCAGTGTGCATGAATTTTCTATATATATACGTAAAAAATAGATGAAGTACACTTACCAGGCGAAGGGGCACAGGCAGTAATAGCAACAAATAAACACACACACACACACACACACACACACACACACACACACACACACACAAATGCAAGCTTTCGCAGCCTAGCTGCTTCGTCAGGCAGAAGGGAAGGAGAGGGAAAAGGAAATGATGAGTGTTTCAAGGGAGTGGATAAGGAGTCATTCCAATCCCGGGACAGGAAAGACCTACCTTGGGGGGAAAAAAGAGGGTAAACAGAAACACACACACCCACACATTTACACAGACGCAAGTACACTTAGGCAGACACACTGTAGAACTGTAGAAAGCAAAGAAGTTAGAAGTTAGGCAGAGATGCCACTTGAGGCAGAGGCTCTGTCCAGAGAACCAAGGCAATTCTATCCCCTCCCCCTCCCCTCCCGTCCCGTCCCCGATTCGCTGCAGAGCGTGATTCGAAGTGTGGCAGTCGGAGGTGATGGTTGTATGACTGTGTTGTGTGCCTGTGTGATTGCGTGAGTGCTCTATTTCTGAAGAAGGCCATGGCCGATAGCTGACTGTGTTGTATGTGTGTGTCTTTTGTATGTGCCTGTCGCATCTCGTCGCCACGTCTTTGCAGTGAGTTGTAACGGTCCTCACTATATTATTATATAGTTCAATTTTAGCATTTCATACCTTTTAATGTGTATGGGAATTGGGATGGCCTAGATTGGTTTCGTTTTCTTGATTTTACATGTAGTATAGGTTAATTGAAGTTTTCAGTACTATTCTTATATTTGGCAAGTGTTGATTGGTAACGCTTTCTTCATTTGATTTTTAGATTTAATGAACTATTTAATTCCATGCATAGAATTTAGGTCTTTTCATTTTTTTCTTTCGCATATTTTTGCGTGTGTTATTACATTTTTCTGTGTTTTCGGTTGGCTTTTTGCTGTACTTTCCTCGTCGTCCAAAACCCCCACATTCCAATGCTTGACCCATTAGTGTCATTTTATGTTAATTTTCATGTGTTTATATGTGTATGTTTAGCGGGCGTTTTGGTTGCCATATTGGCTACAAGTACACACGTCATTGCCGCCATTTTGATGACGTCATGGGTCAAAACTGACAGGTGGAATCGTGTCTTAACGTATTGTCAAGATTTTAGCAGGTGACATTTGATGAGAACTAGGTATTATCTTTTCGTAATTAATAAACTAAATTATTTCTTGCTCCCCCATCATTCAGATGGTACACTACACAGCAGACACTTCCACAATTTTGGTGCTAATGTCCATAGGAAAATGACCACTCAAGGCAGACAAAACTTAGTATGGAACTCAAAAGCCAGGACTGCTGCAAAAGGCACACTACTCCTGAGCACTCAACTGAGACAAGAAAGTCACTTATACAAAGGGCTTAGGTTGGTTGGGGATGGGGACTTAAAGATGTTAACAGCTAGGTCGTCAGTTCCCCAATGCAATTAGTATCAATCATTAGTGACAATCAATGATGTATTCTGATGAAGTCAGGATGAACACAATTTTTACCATCAATAAATTAACCTCTTAAGAAGAGGGAAATTAGAAGGAAGGGACGTGAGGTCTCTGCATGTGAGGGGGAAGAAACACCCCTGATTCAATAAAATCACAAACATCAACTATTCACCAAAGTACGACTCTAGAATGAAAACTGGATGTGGGAGGAAGGAGGCAAATGAAATCTAAATGTGACTAAAATTAAAAGAAAGCTGAAAGAAGGGCCTGGCCAAGGAAGTGGGGTTGGGGACATCACAGATGCAGCATGAGATGCTCAGCTCCAGCCAACCTGTCCCTGCTCAAGAGACAAACTTACTATTTGAGAATAAAGCCACTTTCAAAGAGAAAACTGAGAATTGATTCACGCATTTCATTAATTGTTCTCAAATATTCGAAGCAGTAAGTCAAAAAATCCACACTTACCATGGAGAACCAAATGGAAGGTTCATTTCATCAATAAATAACCTATTGTCTGTAAGACTCCACAACTACAATCAGAGGGAGGTTCATTGCAGGAAATAAAACTAAGGGTTAAGGTAATACGACTTATGCAGAGACGATATAGGAAGGTGGTTTCCTTCCAAACTCAGAACGAACTGTATAACACTACTATAGTCTTTTGGATTGAGTGGATTTAATAAGACAGGGCTGTAGACCAGGCTGTTCCAACAGGCTGCTCCGTGAGCCAAGCACACAACAGTGCTGCCCCAACTTAGAGCTGCAGTGGTGGGAGAAGCTGATGTCACTCACCCTAGTAATCGGTGGACAAAAGCAAACAGATCTAATGGGCATTTAAAAATGTAAAATAATGCCACCATAAATATGCTTTATGAAATTCTTGTCTTTAAGTTGAATCGTTGCTATTCAGGATCACACAGCTATTACATTAATTATAAGAAAGAAAAATCATCACAGAGAATTGACCACATGTCGCGTGTCCCGCATTTTTGTGGTGAAAACTGCCAGTCTCAGTTTTTTTTTTTTTGTGGTTTTAGGGCGCACAACTGCTGTGGTCATTAGCGCCCAACACTGCCCATAGTAAAATAGAACCGGGGTTAGAACTTAAATGGCTTTCGCCATATTTGCACAATGTATAAAAAGTAAAATTCTGTTAACAGAATGCGGGTTATCAGCTAAAATATCAGACAATTCTAATGGTAAACATAGATCATGACGGAGACGGTTAAAAAATGGACATTGCACTAAAAGATGGTTCACAGTGAAAGGTTCAGCACAGTGCTCACATAAGGGAGTAGGACCACCATGTAATAAATACTGGTGGCTATAACGGCAGTGGCCAATACGATGCCGGGCCAGAACAATCTCCTCTCGGCGGGAGGGTCGAGATGACGTTGACCAGAGATCAGGCACCGGTTTAATGGCTCGCAATTTGTTCCCTGACAGGGATAACCAGTGTAAATACCAACAGGAGATAATACGCTGGGAGATACCAGTGCGAAGGTCATCAGAGCTAGTTGAAAAGGTAGATAGCCGAGGAAGGAGAACTGCCTCCTTGGCAGCCGTATCCACAGCCTCATTCCCCAACACTCCCACGTGGCCAGGGACCCACAGAAACGTCACTGTAGTTCCGCTCGTTGAAAGAGAAGTAAGGCAATTGCGGATGCTTTGTACCAGGGGATGGGCCGGATATAGCATGCGAAGGCTCAGCAAAGCACTCAGAGTCCGAGCAAATGACAGTCTTACTGAGCGAGTTTCGCCGGACGTATTGTGTGGCTTGATATAATGCATACAGCTCAGCTGTAAAAATGGAACTCCACTCAGGAAGACGATATTTAAGAGAGACGTCGCCAAGTACAAAGGCACACCCAACACCCTGGTCTGTCTTTGAGCCATCAGTGTAAATGAACAAATTGTCATCAAATTTGAACCGGAGTGCGTGAAATTCTCTCTGGTAGACGAAACTAGGTGTGGAGTCCTTTGGAAGAGAATGAAGGTCAAAGTTAACACTGACTTCGGGGCTTCGCCACGGTGGAGAGGTGCTCTCTTCAGTCGAGAAGATAGCAGGCATTGTAACGCCAAGCTGGCCGAGTAGCGAACGCAAGCGTACTCCCGGCGGTAGCAGCCAGTCTCAGTTGCAGGCTAGCTATTTCAGAAACAGTTGTGCCCGTGGCGGGAATTGCAGTGCGGCTGCAGTTTCTCGTGCCGGCTGCCTCACCTGCACATACACTTGGTGCAGCCTCAGCCACATGCGCATTCAAAAGCAGCTCACGGCCACAGAAGCAGTACCCCACAAGCAGGTGAGCACTCCTTAGTTCACGAGGGAGCATGCAAGCTGGAACAGCCTGCTGTAGACCACCAGTTGCCATTGCATTTTTGTATGATCATAGACTCGATTTGGACTCACAAATCCATCCTGGAATTGTCCATGCATATGGGAAACAAGAACATATTCCTCTAATCAAACAGTCAACCAGTTCATTTCCCATGATACCCGCATGACTTGGAACCATGAGAAAGACAATTGAGCAGGCAAGCGACTAAGATAAGCAAGGAGGTCACGGATAGTAGATACCAACGAGGGCCAGGAATAGCATTGATCAATGGCTAGGAGACTGCTCATTGAAACAGTTCATAATGAAACATGTTCACGGGAGACCCATTTAATAAAAATTAAGGGCTCTGTCTTCAACACACTCCATGTTCTTGGTAGTGAATGGCAAACCATACGGCAAGATATGTAAAAGTGTATCCCATATAATCCAAAGCTTTTGAACAGTTGGTGTAGAAGATAACACTAAGTATTTGACATAACAAAGGCTTAAAATCAACTGGGTGACAAATTGTTTAGGATCTTGGAACAGATCAGTCCTAATACCTGACTTGTGAAGCATCAGGGGGTGTGTGTGTGTGTGTGTGTGTGTGTGTGTGTGTGTGTGTGTGTGGTGTGTGTGTGTGTGTGTGTGTGTGTGTGTAGGGGGGAGAGAGGAAGGAGAGGAGAGGGGGTGTTTCATGAGGAAACATGGGGAGTATAGTACAGGTATATGCAAGTCAGTGAGGTGCATTGTGACTCATACTTGCACTTAAGGCCAGTGATTATAACATTGCTGAACTCTACAGAGTTAATTTCATAGTTGTTCTTATCCTTGTTATCGCTGCTAACCAAGAGATTCAGCATCACAAAATAGTGCTTGCATACTGAGAGTGTGCCCTTTTGGCAAGTCAGTGACAGGAAGTAGTCTGAGCTTTTTTTCGTGTTTGTCAGTGACAGAATGAAATCTAACTGTTCAATGTGACAGCTGATTTTACTATGTTCTTGAATTTATTTAACTTTGAGAGGAATTGTTAAAGAATGTTTGATTGTAACTGTTTAACAGTGTTCACTAATTAATGGGCTGTAATTGCATCCCAGGACTTATTTTAAGTAGATTAGATGACAACACTTCTACCTATATTAACAGGTTGTTACCTCAAACGAATCTAAAGCACTAGAAACTGCTTCAAGGGACAACATCTGTGAAAAGTTCACATAAAACTTTTAGAAGGATATAAAAAATGTTCAAGTGTTTGTAGAGCTTAAGGGACTTAACTGCGGGCTCATCAGTCCGTAAACTTACAAACTACTTATGAACTACCTTATAACAGATAACACAAACATTCATGCCCGAGGGGAGATTCGAAACCCCGACGGCAGACGGCCGCGTGCACCACAACATGGTGCTCGAGCACACACAGCTAATCCGCCACGGCAGGATGATATACGAGGGGGGGGACCCAAAAGAAACTGGACTCCAAGAGTGCTGTCATTCGTAGACATAGTGCAGGCTTCTCATGCTAGATGGCGTTAGTAGATACCTTCATGAAACAGCTGTGCAGATGGCATCAGTGTAGAGCTGAACGTGCAAGTGTAGTATTGTGTTTTCTCTGACCGTTGGCGGGCTACCCCTGTGAAGTCGTTATGGAAACTTTTAAAGAACAAAGAATGTTTGTGTGAAATTTTGTTTCCTGCTTTTTTTTTAAAAAAAAAAAAAGCAAAAACTGCAACAGAGATACACCAAATTCTTCAGGAAGCTTTCCAGGAGGACGCTATGAGCCGCACACAGTTTTTCGAGTGGTTTGGGCGCTTTAAACTTTGTGAGATTAATGTTGAAGACCAAGCTCGTTCTGGTCACCCTTCAACATCCCGAAACAAGGAGAACATTGAAAAGGTCCGCCAAAAGATCAACGAGGATCGCCGCCAAATGATTGACCAAATTTCAGCAGAGACAAGAATAAATTGGAGCTCGTGCCTGCGGATTTTGAGTGAGGATTTGTACACAAGACATGTTTCTGCTAAGTTTGTTCCACACCTTCTCACACGGGAGCAAAAACCCATCCACATGTGTTCCAGGACATGAAAACAGAGACTGCATGTGATACAAACTTATTGAACAAGGTAATTACAGGGGATGAGAGTTGGTGTTACGGGTATGATCCAGAAACCAAGCAAGCATCAAGCCAGTGGAGGACTCCCAACTCTCCCAGAGCAAAAAAAGCAAGGCAAGTGAAGTCAAATGTGAAGACTATGATCATTGTCTTTTTCAGTGTTCGTGGAATTGTGCACCGGTAATTCTTACCCTCTGGACAGACTGTTAACCAGTACTTTTACTTCGATGTTTTAAGGCGTCTGCAAGAGGATGTGAGGAGGAAACAGCTGGAACTTTGGCGATCAGGTAACTGGTTTCTGCACCAAGACAACACTCCAGCACACATGGCCTTACGAATGACCCACTATTTGTTTGTCAGAGGTGGTCTGTCATTCCCCACACTTCGTATTTGCCAGACCTAGCCCCGTGCGACTTTTTCTTATTTCCACAAATGAAAACAACGCCAAAAGGGGAGCACTATGATGATGTGGAGGCGGTAAATGCAGCTTCGCAAAGGGCACTGGACAATACCAAACTTTAAGAGTTCCAAACATGCTTCCAACAGTGGGAAAAGGGACTTGACAAGTACACTGCACGTAATGGAGAGTATTTTGAAGATGAATGAAGCGATTTTGTAAAAAGGTTCATCAATAATTTCTTTATGACAAACCCGGTTTCTTTTTGGTCTCCCCCCCCCTCGTACTTTGTGCCTGATCATTAAGGTAATTCAGGAAATATTTAACTGGTCAGTCTTGAGTGTGAAGCCATGACCAGTTGGACTGCGTATTACATCCACCTCTTTCTACAGACTTGTGGCTAAACTTAGCAACTTTTATGGACGTTTAGTGCCACAAAGGCACCTTGCAGGCTCTACATCAGTGCTTTGTGATTTGTTTGTATTTCACTACCAATGTGAAATTTAACACACACATCTTCATCAGATTAGGTAAATGTTCTATCAGTACAAAACTTTTATAATAAGTTACCATTATATGGTGCATTCTTCAACTCTTCTTCCCTACGGGCCAATTCTTGAGCTTTTCTCTCAAGTTCTTCTTGTCTACGCTGTGGAAAGAAGAGGAAAAAAATGGAATAAAAATGAAAGGACAAAGTGCCTTATTTTACTTATTTACAGTATAAAACAAAATTTAAGCCTACCAATGATTGTCTGAAATGAATACTGTTGGTAGAGAGTCATGCATTAAAGAAAAGCATTTTCTAAATTTGTGTAAAATAAGAAAAGTAAATTATAATATTATGTAAATATTAAGTAGTAAAGGAGACCACTCACTGTAAAGCAGAGGCATTGAGCGTCGAGTTGTCTAGAGGCACGAAATAAAAAGTAATAAATAAATAAGAATGAAAAATTTGCTACCTACTAGCATTTGGAAGAAAGCCTTTGACTAGTTACACGAACTCACCTAAGTTTATGTCTCAACAACTTACTGCCTCTGTATTTTGTGAATGATCACTCCTATTCTGACAGAACTGTCCTTTATAATTATGCTATGCGATTAACCAGATAAATTATGCTTGAACTAGTGCTACGACATACAACTGAAGTTCAGAATGTTCAAAATTATTTTAAATGATCATGTGATACATGTTTTATAAGTATCTATTCACAGATATATATATTTTAAATTTTTTCATCCAACATAGTGATGAAAAGAGTTCTCATCAAATAGTACAAAGAGTTTTATGACACTACACTTTTGTTTCATAGTGCAACTACATATAACAATTCATAGCAGGCAATAGCTTTCACAATCCATTAAACTGAAGTTACCGTATGCACCAATTATTTGTACATTTTACAAGTTTCTGAAGAACTCCTAGTTATAAAACTGTGACACCATATTTTCTAAGATCCATCTTAAATGCAGAACAGTGCCCACTGTTCAGTAACTAAAGATATGAATCTCCGCAGCTATCAGTAAGTACAGAGTTTTAGAGTTATTTGTCAAAGGATGAGGAATAGACAAAAGTATTTGTAATTAACATCTGTTGGACTATCCAATAATAAAAAAATGCAGAGTAGGGAAATCAAGAGAGGGTATTCCAGAGACAAAATCTTATATAACTGAGAATAAACATTACTTTCACAGAGAAAACGGAGAACCGGATCCACCATCAAAAATTGTCCAACAAATATTAGTAGCAATAAATAAGAAAGTCCATATTTAGTGTGGAGAGCGAAAAAAGAAGGGGGATTCCACCAATATATGTAAGGCGGTGCTAAGAGAGAAATTTAGACTTGCTATATTCTCGCAAAAGGGACATTTGAACAATCAAACCACATAAATTGTTAACTAAATTTTGGATTTTGAACAGAAAGTGCTAACTATTTATGACATTCACCAAACTGGATAAATATTTATCAGAACTAGTATCTGTGTGGAGAAACTGGCAAATACACTCATATTTTAATACGACTAAACAATCCGCAAATGTTTCACTTATTTGTAGAGGTAACCCTAGCTATGGCGATTTATTTGAGCTTTATGAACTGTGTTTCCATTTTGTATGAAACAATTTTGGGCATTGAAGTGATGAGTGTACAGTTCGCACCTCAATTTGAAAATGATAAACACATACCTAGAAATCAAACAACTTTTGTGCAGCTGCAAAAAGGAAAGGTTCATGCAAGCACTAGCACACCCAAATACAAATCTCTCAGGTCACACAATCTGCCATTTTATTTCCCAGGATACCCAGACAACTTAGTATCCAGAAAAAAGACAAGTGAACAGACAGAACAAATACAGTGGACACCAAAGGATGGTAAGAACAGCATTGATCAATAGTTTGCTAACTACTCACTGACAAGGAGTTCATCCAGACTCAGAAATACAGTTTAGAATGAGACTGTGTATTGGTAGTATGAAAAAGCAAGGTAGAGCTGTTGCTATACTGTATGTGTATGGACTGGCAGATGGTCAGGAATCTATACTAATAAATCTGTAAATGTAGGCCTGTCACTGTTCCCTTCAATCTTCAAAACTACTGGATGAATTATCATGCGGTTTTCACAGAAAACACGTGAAAAGTTTGGGTCAACATATAGGCATAATTTTATTAAAATCAGATGACAGAAAAATAAGATATCGTAATTTTAAGTGTTTTTAGTAACCGTTTTGTCTGTTTGTTCAACTATTAAAAACTTATCTCCAAAACTACTTCACGAATTTGCATTTGAGCGTAAGTCTGGACAACATATAGACTTCGTATCATAAAAATCTGATCACGGAAAAAAATAATATTGTATACTGAAATTTTTTATCTACGACCATCATGTCTGTCTTTCCCTTTGGACACGTTTATCAAAAAAACAACTTGACGAATTTTCATGGGATTTTCACAGGTAAATTTAGAATATTGTGCGATTACATAAAGGCATCAATAATTAGAATCTGATCAGAGAAAATAAAGATTTCATAATTTAATCATTTGCTTAAAAGCTATCGTGTATGTCTGTTTATCGTGTATGTTTCCAGAAGTACCAGAAGAACTTTAATGGGATTAAATTAAGAATAGTTTGGGGAGTAACAGGCATAATTTCATCAAAATTGGATCAGAGGAAGGAAAGATGTTGTAATTTGAAGTTTTGTGTGTATACTATGCTTATAAGTATAGTGTAGTACAGCAAATCTCCAAGAGTACTACACGAACTTTCATGGGGTTTCATAGGTCGACTAAGAGTACCTTGGTGCAACATATAAGCTTCATTTCATCAAAATCGGATAAGGGGAATAAGAGATATCATAATTTGTAGTTTCTGGTGTATGGTAAGCTTGAAATGCAGCGTAGTATAGAAAAGACTCAATAGAGGCGCTGTTACTGATATAGTATACCAAATAACTAATAGATGACGATGCTGCATTGTTCATTCTCATAACTATGGTGAACAGCCAGCGGAGTAGTGTATTGATGTTGGTAACGGCCGTTGAATCCTTTTTGAAAAATCAGTCACGTACAATGAGTGGAATAATTCTTAGTGTTTATAATGATATAAATAATTAATGTTGTTCCGATCGGAAAATTAATGATCTCACTAAAGGGAACATTTCGTTGCCAACATTGACTTAGTAAACCGTTGCCACTAAAATTTAACCCAGGTACGACACAAAAAATAATTGTTTTACTAGATCGACATTTTCATTTACTATGAATTGTTTACAAGAAAACACGAATTTATGTAGTTCCCTTCCTGATTTCGATGCATACTTATAGCATCTAGAGTTCATTCTCTTTAGAAATGCCTTAAAAACGGTGTAGTACACTGCAGAACAAATAGAGGCCCTGTTAGTTACATAGTGCACCAAAGAATTAGTAGTTGGCTCTGCTGCATTTTTTATTTTTTATTTCTTTCCGATTGTTATGCCATAGGACAGCAACAAACAAGTAAAGGAGCTGTTGGTTTTGTAGTGCTGAAAAGAAACAATACATGATCATGTTGTGCATATTCTCTCAGAAACATAAGTATTTTTAATTAAGAACCGCAATTTTATCTCTGCAAATACAAACAAACATTGAACGGTGAGTTGCTGATTACACTTCATATATTCACAGCTTAACGACATCGTTGATTCTTTTGACAGGGGACATTTGAAATTAAAACTTAACGACATTTCTTCGCGTCTATCGATGCTCTAATTAACATACGAATTCTTTGCAAAGAAAAAGGAATTTATGTAGTTTCCTTTCTGATTTCGGTGTATCCCCATGACATTTTGAGTCAGTTCTCTTTAGGAATGCCTCGGAAAACGCCATAGTACAAGAAAGGACAATGTGAGGTGATGTTAGTTACTTAGTACACCAATTAACTACATATGGTGTTGCTGTTTTTCCCCTTCTCATAACTATGATCTAATACACTACAACATGGGGTACAATTTTACTTATGGCGGCGGCATTGCAGCTGATGTTGGCAACGGCTGTTGAATGCTTTTACAAAAATCAGTCACGTAGAATGAGGGGAATAATTCTATATGTTCACGATGAAATAAATAATTTATGCTGTTCTAATCAGTAAATTAATCCTCCTCCTATAACGAATAGTTGGTTGCCAACTATAGCAATTTAAACCGCTGCCACTGCAAGTAAAATTTAATCAAGGTAGGACAAAAAAAAATCTTTTTCTTCCTAGCTGTATCCAATATGCTTTGCAATGTCATTGAAAGAAAAGAAGTATCTTTCAATGAGTATAACCACTAAATTATATGTATAGTATAAGTATCTATGGAGTGAGTGTTGCGTTCTGTGCTTTTCTCAACGTTCACCTGGAATTACCATGTGATATTGAAACAAATCCACTCTTTCCACCATTTATTTACTCTTACAATTCGTTTGTACCGCATTGGCTCCAAAGAAGCTCCACCTTTTCACAGAGCAACCAGATAACATGAAATAATATCTAAATAAAATTGTCGCAACAAGAAAGTTGAGGAAGCGTCGCTAAAATGACAATTTACACATAGATTTTTCCCAATATCGGTTGAGATTTTCACCTTAATGTTGAGGACAAAATCTGTTCCGCTTATCTGAATGCTCACTCCAGAGATATTTCTGCTCTGTGCCTGCCACTAGAGATTGTATACACACGAGAGCCACAAACTCTTCAGAAACTTCTCTGCTTTCATAATTGTTCAGTACTGTGATTAAAATTTGTAGTTAGTTACTTTTGGTGCGAACTACATTAATTTTTTATTTATTTATTTTTTAGAGACATTTGTACTTAGAGCTATAATCCGACTTCTGAATATATAGTTCCATTACTCAAAGTCTATTTCAATTTTGTGCTTTATGAAGTAATCACTGCGGGACATGGGGACACATTAGCTTATAGTGTCCTATACTGCTAACACAGTCAAGACATTTCACTGGAAATACTATATATATATTGGAATGTTCTATACCAACGATCAGCTGATGCCATTCCTTCAGCGATTACCTAGACACTTCATCGCATATTGACACCACCACGACGTCTTATTTAAACAGACATGAACTGCTCTGTTGATCGAATTACCAGACTTTCAGCATTCTCCGAGTTTTTGATAGTAGGGAGCACTGCATACATAATAACTACATTATCCCCAGTGCAACACTGCAATATACATACTAATACGGTACTTCAGTATATACTTACTGTCACAGATAAACAGTTTAGTACGACACCATAGAGCAAATACAGGGCACTATTACTACTACTACTACTACTACTACTACTACTACTACTCATCTCAACAATAGAAGTGTTTTCAGAAGTTTACGCCAAGCACCGCAGTCTTAACGTTATGAACACAACCTGACATTGAATTTACATCGTTCCGGATTACGGACTTAATTTCACATTTTGTATGAAAAACTCTATGAAAATTCATCGTTTTCGACAATAACTTCTACTTAAATTTGACATCTTGGCTAGGAGACCTGAGTTTATTGACAGAGCGATCCAACAAGGATTCTGATTTTGCTGACCTACGTCAGGAACCCTAAATAACCATGATATACACAGGTCCCTCTTCAACATCAGTTGCGAAGCAAGGGCATGTAAGCTAGTTGTCAAATAAAAAGATAAATAAATAAGAAGTTTCTAGGTTTCGCTTTGCCCCAACAGTACACTGCACACCCACCTTCTACATGCTCCCCAAAATCCACAAACCAAATAATCCTGGATGCCAAATTGTGGCTGGTTACTGTGCTCCAACTGAAACAATTTCAGCCCATATTGACCAATGCCTTACATACTCCATAAGGCTGTGCTGTATCCAACCCCACAACAATGACAACCTTCTTATCCCCTCCCCCCCCTCCCCTCTTAAATTTCCTCGCCGCAGAGTGTGATTCTGAGTGGGGCAGCCAGAAATGATGTTTGTGAGACTGAAGTGTGACTGTGTGGATGTTCTTTATTCTGAAGAAGGCCATGGCTGATGGCTTAAGTGTTACAAGTGTGTGTGTGTGTGTGTGTGTGTGTGTGTGTGTGTGTGTGTGTGTGTGTGTGTATTTTTTATGTGCCTGTTACAGATCGTCGTTCATGTCTTTGCATCGAGTTGTGAACTGTCCTCATTATATGGGTTAATTTCAACATGGAGTTTCCGTTATTAGATATATTACATGTGCTGCACTTAAAACTTTAGTGGTCTATTTCTATGAATTTTCTAGATAGTGTGCTGTCTCCTTGTGAGTTACTACATATTAAACAGTGACAAGAGACATGTTTGATACAATGAATTAATCTAATGGCTATCAGCTCTGCTATTAATGTGCTCCATGTTCTCAAATATGAATTGTGTTCCGTAGCAATCAGAGACACACAATTTTGAGCCATTGGTGTAGAAGATGGTATGCTCTTTAAGACTAATTACTGTTGTAAGAAATACTGACATTATGGAACAATTTAAGCACAAGAACTGTAACAGATCAGAATAATACGGGGAGGCCTTGGGGCTTGCAGATTATGAGTTCAGTGGCCAACTTCAGGTAGCTGAACTCCTGGGAATGCTGGGAAGTGGTAACCCGAGAGAGGACTTCTTCACCAGCAAGTGCTGAAGGTGAACACTTCTCCAGCCTGGTAGAGGGAGAGCAGCTCAGAGAGGAGGATGTGGGTGCCACAGGAAAAGGGGAGGGAGAAGGCAGGCGAGACTTGGGTAAGGTGGGAGGGAGAGGTGAGGGAAAGGACGTAACACAGGCTAAGGTAGATACCATAGGCATAGGATGAAGATGATGGTATTTTTTTACAAGCCGCAGTCTAAGTTAAATGATCAATACATGCGTATCTTCTTTTCTCATGAGTGGCAGGGCTTGTGGCAGAAATATTTTTTATGAACATCACACCAAATCTCCTCTTGTTCATTGACTCCTTTGCCAAATTGTCTTCTATATTTTACAGTAATGACTTGATGACAAAGTATCTAAATCAGTCATGATACAAACCACATAGTGTGGAAAGGCTTTCACCTTACACTGTCAAGTCTGGCCCTGCTCCAAAGGGGAAGCCAGGGAGGAGATGGTCATGGGGTCAGAGGAAATAGCATTTAAAGATCTAGCCCTGGCTGAGGAAACAGCTGTAGAGGAGTGGCCGTTTTCTTGGAACTTTAGGCATTTGATGCACGAAGTACCCACCTTGATACCACTTACTACAATCAGAGGTTTTCTATATGGTTGCAACCCAGCAATAACAAGGGCCATCTGGCATGATGGGCATATGCATTTGTGACACTCCAGAATAACAAGCAACTACTCAAGTTATACAACACTTATCAGAAAAGTTATACAACACTTATCAGAAGTGTGATCCTTGTGTTTTCAAGCGTGATCCCACCACACAGACTGGCTCCTGTGTTGGTTATTAAGACCCTACTGTACAACAATGGAATCACATCCAGTACAATATGAAAGGGGGTGCTTAAGGCCCTCACCAAAGACGCTGGGTAAGATGGGTCTCTCTCTCTCTCTCTCTCTCTCTCTCTCTCTCTCTCTCTCTCTCTCTGAGAGGCTCTCAGAGAGAGAGAGAGAGAGAGAGAGAGAGAGAGAGAGAGAGAGAGAGAGAGAGAGAGAGAGAGCTATGCAGCCATAGAAACGGATTAAACCAGGAAGACATTGGGGCCACGTTAATACCACCGCGGGAGGGAAAAGTGAGGGGGGGGGGAGGTGGAGGGGAATGAGCCAGAGTCAGTTCTCTTTTACCCCAGCCGAGAAGGGAAAGAAAGAAGAAGAAAAGTAGATTTTGATATATTTTCATAGGCTCAGTCAAGCATGACATTACCTGTAAGACAGTAATATCACAAACATTGGGGAAGAAGCTCGCAGTCTTTCCCTCATTCATGACAGCAGTTTCCCTCCTCTAAGCTACAATTCTTACTTCCTTTTCTCATGTTACAAAGGAGCAGCAGATGAATATGGCAACAGAACAGCATATGAGCAGCCAACTAGCATAGAGGTTGCTAAGGCATCTCAGTAATGGTATTTTCCAAACTGACTTGATATCAAACGTGAAGGCTACCTGAATTGATCATCAGATCCTATTAAATAAAAAGCAAACCACTGGCATTCAACTAAAATAGGGAAACAATCATCAGGCAGCAAACCCACAAAACCAGTAAGCCCTTACCCTTTCATTACAGTTTAACTGGAATTTTATATGGGCAGTTGTACAAAGGGGTAAGGCTGCCAGTCTTTATGATTTATTTTTTTTTTTTTGTACAATTGGATTGAAAGATTAAAACTCATTTGTATGCAAAAGCAGGTGGAAGTTGCATCAGGATGGAGTGTAGCATAGGAGGTGTGGGATCGAGGGGCCTAGCAGTAGTATAAGAAAAGTCTTTAGCTGCGAAAAGAAGTACCATGCCAGCAAAAACAGTGATAAAACCTGCCATACTTCAGAAAAGTGACTTTTCTTTAGATGATCACGAAGTAGCTTAGGACAAAAACTGCACTACTTCCTGTAAGGAGATAAATTATGAGCAAGATATGTGATGTTTTCTGTGTGCACACTGAGGATCATCTTACATTTTCAGTGAAACTAAAAATTAGCCACTTTTTGACTTTTCAGTTTCTTGCCAGGGTGCAATACATCAACAACTGGAAACAAAATCCAACCTCAAAACACACAGGAACAGTTCTCAGGGACAATGAAGTGTATATACCAAACTTACACTGATCACAAATAGGAGAGAGCTTTAACAACAGTCACAATAAAACTGAAGACGACATTGATGGGAAGTTCTCTGGTTTCCAGACAGACTGCAGTGTCAGCAAACCACGACATATGTACGAGTGACAAAGGTAAAGTGCGAAGATTTCGTAATACTTGTCCACTTATACCACCACCACCACCACCACCACCACCACCACCACCACCTCTTGACTGCAGGCAGCTGGGTCCAACGGACTGGAATGCACCCTGAGGTTTCTTAAATTGAAGGTACGGTTTTATTTGATACTGTGTCCTGCTTTAGCAGATTTCTCTGTCTGGGGAAGTCAGACATGTTCGTTGTGTTTGCCCACTGTTAACTTTAAAACTTTGGTATTTAGAGTTTAAGTAGATCTTTTGCAGAGCCAAGTGACTGCTCAGTCTTTGGCCCGAGTCTGAAGATGGTTATCTACATTCAATTGTTTTCAATAGCCTGCCAACTTTGATAGCAACTAAATACAGTAGAAAGGTCTGCTTCTTTGTCTTCCCAATTTCCGACATGTCTCTTCTTACAGTCCATACAGTTACATGGCTGTGAGCGTCCTTTTGCTATGAACTGTATGTCCCAGTGTACCATCTACCTTATTCGTAATTAATATATCCATGATGGGAGACAGCCACTCTCTTCTGCTTCCATAGTGAAAATGATGCTTTCATGTATGGTGTTTATGTAGGAAGATGAGAGACACACAGATCTATATCTACGTCAACTAGCTGCCACCATCCAGCACAATGGCAAACAGGACTGATCACCTCAGGACATAGGATGTAAGTCATATGTGATGATGAAAGCCTCCCAGATGAACTGGAACACCTAAATAGGGTATTGGGGAGGGGGGAGGGAGAAGTACAGTGAAACAGATTAGTTTGGCCTTTAAGAAGAGAGTGGTTGCCAAAAAAACAGGAATAGGAGAAAAGCCTCTCCTTTCTGCCATATTTGGGGCCATCATCAGCCAATAGTGGGAGACTTCTGGGAGGCAAAAGAACCACATAAAGTGTCTTCTGACCACCACCGGAGATGTAGGAGTTGCTTGGCTCTCCAAAAGATTCACTTAACATACCGGTGGTCTTTTTTCACCCTGTGAGGGTACAAACCTTTAATTAAATTTCTAGCCAGCTAAAAAATGTGAACTCTCACTAAGTTTTTATAAATAATTGAGCAAGCATAGTGTAATTGTGGTTCTTTTATTTGGGAAATTATTCTTTTATATTTTTATTATGGAATTACAAATAGGTGTTTTTTTGTTTGTTTTGTTTTGGTGTCCATATGTTTGAGGTACTCCTGAGGCCTGAATATTTGTGAACAACTGCTGGACAGTCAAAGAGGTGTACTACTGTGCACCACTCCATGGAGTACCAAGGAACTTCCATGAAGAGCTTAATGGACTTTGTAAATAAGCAACCAAATAACTGTATTCCTCTACCAAATGTTGTGAAGTTTACATGTATTTGATTTATTTTAAATACAAACAGTTAAATGTGTGTAAAAGATCTTTATTCTGTGATACTATATGGTTTCTGGTAGCAATACTTTGAAATCATTAAGACAGAAATACTACGGACTTTGAAAGAGGTCTCGTCTGATGAAAATTGGTGAACAATAAAATTAAATTCGTCTTCTGCCAACCAAGACAAGACCCTTACAATCCCTAACAAGATTTCCTGTGAATCAAAACTCCAAAGTTTCCATCTCCATCAAATGACCTGGTGCAAAATGAACCTAATGAGGTATGAAAATATTCAAAATTGGCACAGTGGTTGGCCAGTACTTACCTCAGCTCAGTACCTCCAATAGTCACAAAGAAGATGTAAATGGAGATGAAAATAAATGAGGACACTACCACTTGGAAATATTTTCCTTCATCCATTGGGAGAGAAGGGAAGAAAATAGGATAGTGAAAGGTTATTTCACATCACAGACCACGAGGTGAGGATGGTGATATGTGGAAGTCAGAACTTCTATATTTGTTTTCATTTCCATTTGTGTTTTGTGACTACTGGTGGTACTGATCTAAGGTAAGTACTGACCAGACACTAATGTTTTTGAATAATATTTTTGCATCTCACTGGAGAATTTCTGTGAGATTAATGAGGTATGAGAATAGCTGATGCTTTGTAGAGCAGGTGATGGGATGCCTCCTCAAGCCTTGGTGCAATTATGCAGCACAGATAGTACCATTAAACTTACAGAACTGCCCCTTGCTACATCTGAGCCCACCCTTCAGTTTGTGTGATCGATCTCAAGTACAGCCAAATGATGAAGCAAAAGACCTATTGTAAAACTGAATGGCCATTTATAGAATCAATATAATTTGCTGATGAGTTACACTACCACAAAACAATTCCCATTGTTGGAAGAAACTTTAAATTATTGGTTAGGTACAAGAGGTGATTATATATAGTATTGAGCGCTTTACATTATAATTTCTGCACATTATCTCTAAAACTCTAAATTTACAGATAACCAAAGTTACATTTTTCATTGTGAGAAACTTAACTAAATCCTCCTCACTATTTTTAAATATGAAAATAATAATGGCTTTGACCTTTTTGGATATGGTTAACTTAAATACGACTACTGTAACAAACTGAAATTTGAACTAGCTACAAGGTTTGCAGTGTAAGCACTGTGAAGCAAATATATAATCTTACTGTAATTAGATACACTCCTATACAGTCTTACAAAGATTTATGGTTATGTTACAAAAATCTATTATTTCAGAATTGAAACATACATACCTTTAGCTCCTTCATAGAAGCATGTAAAAATAAGATTTCTTGAAGTAGAGCTAGAAGTTTAGCTAGCTATCTGTAATATCAAACTTCTGAACATTTTCTAGAAGAAACTTACTTCTAAAACTTCATCTGTTAGATAAATGATACAAATGTGAGTAAACTGTATCTAATAACACTATTCAAATAAAACAAACCTGGAATTCAGCTGTTGTTATCTGTGGCTGTTGCTGCTGTATTTGTTGACCACTCCGAGTATATGGAGGGGGTGGAGCCTCGTGTGTGGGCTGCATGATGGCTGGCTGAGCCGCAGGTTGCGTTGCACTGGCATTTAGGTATGGTGGAGGGTTTGCTGCACCTCGTACCTGCCAAGAACCGTATCAGATAATACATTTCTGAATGTTAGACATTCTGACAAAGAAGAGAATTTAAAAATGTCATTGAACAATAGGTGTCATGCTGCAGTAATCCACACCATCACTTATTACTTGATGCCCCCCTGCCCTCCCCCCCCCCCAAATTACACACACACACACACACACACACACACACACACACACACACACACACACACACACCTCTGCAACACCACCTCATGGTCACTAAGGCAATGTCAATGAGTAGATGCCCACTGTTTTAAGTCGTGTAATACTTCAGTACCTCCAGCAACTTTTACAACTGAGAGGAATCATCAGAGGATGGAGGTAGGGGTGGTGGAGAATGAGAGGCATTACAGGTCATTCTAAACATGCCTGAGCTTGTTCTTAATCTCTGTTTGGCAGTGGCTTTCATACTCTATTTCTACATAGAAAGATGCCGAGTAATTAGACCAAAATTACTGTATGAAATAGTAGGTTTTATCAATATATCCAAAGTCCTTAATTCCATCTTGCAGCAGAAAGAATCATTTAAAAGAGAGTAATCTAAAGCACAAAAGAGGAATCAAATAAAAAGAAATTTTAAATGAGAAGCTGTAGTGACGTATTGATGCTTCACACAAGCCACCATCGATTACGACCTCAACGGCGTTAGGTTGGCGGTGAAGCAGCCAGCGCCACCATGCCCGCAACATCCAATGGCAGGCCGACCACGCCCCCAGGCAACAGGACACTAACCCAGGCCGCAGTACGGAGCTTGTCCTCAGTGTGGTCACAGAGAGCAACCAGGGTATTTTTGATACAGTCGACAAGGAAACACACACTTACTGTCAGTCACAGTTGTATAAATGTTCCATGGATGTACAAATGTATGATTGTAAATATTCATGTTCTTCAAAATGGATTAATCTCTAATGTTAAGAAACCATTTTAATTGTATATAAAGAACATATTTTACTAACTGGATAGAATTTTATGTTGGCAGTTTTTCCACGAACCTTTGGCCTTTGATCCCGAGAAGCCAGTTTTACTTGCTACTGATGCTTCGTCTTTTGGTATTGGAGCCGTGTTGTCTCAAAGTGGGCGCCTGTGATAGACCGATTGCTTTCTCGTCCAAATTGTACTTCAACACAACGCAATTATAGTCAGTTGCAAAAAAAGGCAATGTCAATTACATTCGGTGTGACGAGTTTCATCATTACCTATATGGTTGCAAATTTCTCCTTGTAACCGATCACAAGCCCTTAACTTCTCTTTTTCATCCTTCCCATCCCATTCCAGATCGGACAGCACAAAAGCTGCAACGTTGGGCTCTGATACTTTCCAATTATGATTATGAGATTGTCTATCGCGCATCTTCCAAACGTGCCAATGAAGACTTTTTGTCCTGTCTCACTGTGGATTCGGACTCTGATTTTTCGGAAGACTCGTGCAATCAGTTAGACCACACTGATCTTCAATCAATCCAGTCTTTCTCGATCAATGCTCGGACACTCACTTCCACTACGAAATGCGACTCAATTGAGGTTGCTTTCTCATTACATTCGCAATGGATGGCTGTCAAGCAGAAATGCTATTGTAGACGCTACTGTCAGACACTACTATACCATGCGACTCTCTCTCTCTCTCTCTCTCTCTCTCTCTCTCTCTCTCTCTCTCTCTCCATTCAACATGGTGTTATTTTGGTTCATTCTGAAAATGGTTTCACTCAAGTCCTTGTTCCTAAAGACTGCCAAGGCGCAGTTCTACACATACTCCATCATGGCAATTGGGGTATGGTGCGAACAAAACAACTAGTGCGTCAACGTTGTACCTGGTTTGGCTCGGGTAAAGAGATTGAATACATTACTGCACATTTTCACGCTTGCTCCGAACATGCCGCATCTCCTCGGCAAGAATTTCTCTCTCAGCCAAAGCCTTCTGGCCCCTGGGAACGCATCCATATTGATTTTTGTGGTCAATTTTGGAATATTCGTTGGCTGATAGTGGTCGATGCCTACAGCCATTATCCATTTTTCCTTCCCATGCGTTCAACCACAGCCAGTACCATTCGAGCTTTAGAATCTGTTTTTTGTTTGGAAGCTCTCCCATTGGTAATTGTTTCTGATAATGGTCCTCAGCTGACCTCTGCTGAGTTTCAGGCATTTTGTTGTTCTAATCAAGTGCGATAAATTGATAACTTAGTCATGTTTATAAAATCAAAGAACTCTAGCAGCAGCTCGTGTCTCATCAGGTATAATTTCTTCTAGGGTATTCGGTAGATTAAGTGCAATACAAACAGGATTAAAAGTAGGACAAGATGATAAAAATGGCTCACCGTCAGCGGGTGACCACAGGAACACAACTGTGCAGGGTCACCACTTGACAAGTGGCTGAACCGGCCATGTCCGATCTGCAACCGGGCTAAGATTACCTCTTCTCGTCTTAAGCAGCATGAGGGGGTCCTCCAAGCCAACAAGAGCAGTTTAATGGTTCTAAGCTTATTGTTGGTATGCAAGGCCTACACATTATACCACAACGATAAAATGTGACGGGAAAGAGCCCCTCGAATATCATTCTACGGGACACACAAAGTAGCTGACTGAGATAAAAATGTTGCAACCTTGGCCACAGCATTAGCAGCCTCGTTACCAGGCACACCTGTGTGGCCAGGTACCTACAGGAGGTGAATGTAAAAGCTGTTGTCAGCTAACAATTGAAGGGAACGGTGGGTTCGATGCACAGCAGGATGGGCCAAATATGGGTATCTAAGACTAAATGGCGCAGAGGGAGTCAGAACAGATGACATAGGAAGGAAAACAGTGTCAGCGGATATATAACACAGCCTGATAGAGTGCAAAAAGCTCAGCTGTGAAATTCAAACATTGGTCAAGACGCCTGTACTAAAAACTGTCATTCCCGACAACAAAGGCACATCCGACACCATCATCGGTTTTTGAGCCATCTGTATAGATTAAGATGGAGTCATCAAGCCACGCATCAAGTTCGACAAACCTCTAGCAGTAAACCACATCTGGAGTACTCTCCTTCAGGAGTATGCTGAGTTCAGGGTCAACGTGAACTTGTGCCTGAAGCCAACGTGGACTCTCACCTATTTGAAACATGGAAGGAAAGGTAAAATCTAGCAAGCAACAAAAACTAACTCCAGGAGGGAGGAGGCTAATAGAGGCTATTGAGGGAGTTGTCGAAAAAGGAGGGATAAGAAGGGCAGTTAGGCATCGACAGCAGGTAGCACGCATACCGACATAGCAATAGTCTCGCCAACAGGTCAAAGGTAATTCAGCAGCTTCGGCATAGAGGCTTTCAACAGGGCTAGTGGAAAATGCTCCTATCGCCAGGCATAACCCCCAATGGTGGATTGAGTTAAGACAGAGTAAAATGGATGGCCCTGCAGAAAAGTACATGAAGCTCCCGTAGTCCAGCTTTTATCTGAGAATGGAACAATAATGTACCACTAAGAACACAGAAAATGTTAAGGGAAGGAGTACAGCAGGCAGCCAGAGAAGAGACATGTGGATACCAGCTAAGTTTCCTATCCAACGTTAGCCCTAAAATTTCGTTGTCTCTACAAATGGTAGAGCAATGGGGCCAAGATGTAGGGATGGTGGAAGAAACACTGTATCTCCAGAAGTTGATGCAAACTGTTTTCTCATGGGAGAAACAGAAGCCATTTCTGACACTTCAGGAATAAAGACTGTCAAGGCAATGCTGACGACGACGACCCAGAAGACACAGTGAGCGCTGCAGTAGATTGTAAAGTCGTCCACAAACAGGGAGCCTGAAACATCAGCTGGAAATCAATCTTATTATGGATTGCTTGCAATGGTGAGAAATGCTACGCTCAAAACAGAGCTCTGTGGCATTCCATTCTCCTGACAAAAGGTGTGACAAAACAGAGCCCACTCATATCCTGAACATTCTATCTTTTAAAAAAGCACAAATAAAGAGGGAGAGCCAGCCGTGAAGACCCCATGTATGCATGGTGTGGAGAATGCCCGCTCGAAAACAGGTGTAGTACGCCTTCTACAAATTGAAGAACACACCCACCATCTGGCAGTTTCACAAAAAGTTATTCGTAATGAAGGTCGACAAGGTAACAAGGTGATCAATAGCAGAGTGATGCTTTCGAAACTCACATTGGACATTGTGAGGAGGTGTCGAGATTCGACTAGCCAACCCAACCGAGCATTAACCATGCGCTCCATTACCTTACAGACACAGCTGGTCAGGGAAATGGGGGCGATAACTGGGAGGAAGACATTTGTCCTTTCCTGGTTTAGGTATGGGGACAAAAATTGCTTCACACCAGCATGTGGGAACTTCACCTTTAGTCAAGATACTATTATAGGTGCGATGAAGGAAGCATTTATCTACAGGGGAGAGGTTCTTCAGCATTTAAATATGAATGGCATTGGACCCCAGAGCAGAGGACCAGGACAGGGCGAGGGCACATTCTAGCTCCTGCATGGTAAAGGTGGCATTTTAACTTTCATAATTTGGAGATTTAAAAGAAGGCAGTGTGCCTCTTCTGCCTGTTTACAGGGAAGGAAGGCAGGGTCATAATGAGTGGAGCTTGAGACATCAGTGAAAACTGGCGTAAAGCATTGGCTATGTCAAAAGGGTCCACGAAGAGACTGTTTGCGACATTCAGGCCGGGGATCGGGTAATGGACCTTAGTGCCAGATAACTGGCATAGGTTACCCCAGACTACCAACAAAGGAGTAAATCTGTTGAACTTGTGAATGCAGCCCAGCAGGCTTTTTTGCTTCCTTTAATGACACAGTAGCTTTGCGCTCTTAGTCTTTTGTAATTGATACAATTGTCCAAGGTAGGCTGGCATTGAAATGTACATAGAGCACATCCCCGGCATCTAATAGCTCTGCTACATGCTGCATTCCACCAGGAGACTGGTACCACTAAGTGGGGAGGTGGAAGTTCGAGTTATTGAATATTTGGCGGTGGTGAGAATAACGTCTGTGAGGTAAATGACCTGACTGTCACTGCTGGAGAAATTCTCATCACAAATCCGCTATGGAAGAATAGAGTCCACAGCTGGCTTTGGTGATGTTCCAGCTGGTGGAACATGGAGATGTGGTATGATGCAGCAGAGAAATGATACAGCGGAAATGGTTGCTCTAATACATATCAGCCAGAACATACCATTCAAACTGACGCACAAATTGAGCAGCATATTGCAAGATCCAAGTGGGAATACATATGCGTTGTGTCCGATAGAAAAGTTGGTTCACTGGTAATTAGGCAGACAAAATTAAGGTGGTTGAAAAGGTCCACCAAAAGGGAGCCTCTCTGGCAAGACATTTGAGAGTCCCATAGAGGGTGGTGGACACTGAAGTTGCCATTCAACAAAAATGGCGTAGGAAGCTAAGAACCAAGTAGATGACGACTAAGTATAGATATTACAAAGAGAAAAGGTGAATGCGGAGAGGGTGATACGGGCGGCAACTGCCTGTAGGCGAGTTTGCACTTGGATGGGATGATAACATATGTCTTCCCAAATGAGCAGAACAGCAGCTCCATGGGCAGGAATACCAACCATAGAAGGTAAATCAAAATGCACAGATGTGTATTGGGGAAATGAATACACCGTTTGGGCAAAGTTTCGTTTCTTTGAGATTGACTTTTTTTTTTTTTTTTTTGTGGTTTTAGGGCGCACAACTACTGTGGTCATTAGCGCCCAACACTGCCCATAGTAAGAAAGACCCGGGGTTAGAAATTAGATGGCTTTCACCATATTCGCACGATGTATAAAAAGTAAAACTCTGTTAACCGATTGCGGGTCATCAGCTAAAATGGCAGACAATTCAAATGGGAAACACAGATCATGACGGAGACGGTTAAAAAATGGACTTTGCACTAAAAGATGGTTCACAGTAAAAGGTGCATCACAGTGCTCACATAAGGGAGCAGGACCACCACGTAATAAATGCTGGTGGCTAAAACGGCAGTGGCCAATACGAAGCCGGGCTAGAACAATCTCCTCTCGGCGGGAGGGTCGAGATGACGTTGACCAGATATCAGGCACAGGTTTAATGGCTCGCATTTTGTTCCCTGACAGGGATGACCAATGTAGATACCAACGGGAGATAATACGCTGGGAGATACCAGCGCGAAGGTCATCAGAGCTGGTGGAAAAGGTAGATAGCCGAGGAAGGAGAACTGCTTCCTTGGCAGCCATATCCGCAGCCTCATTCCCCAACACTCCCACGTGGCCAGGGACCCACAGAAACGTCACCGTAGTTCCGCTCGTTGAAAGAGAAGTAAGGCAATTGCGGATGCTTTGTACCAGGGGATGGGCCGGATATAGGATGCGAAGGCTCAACAAAGCACTCATTGAGTCCGAGCAAATGACAGTCTTACTGAGCGAGTGGCGCCGGACGTATTGTGTGGCTTGGTATAATGCATACAGCTCAGCTGTAAAAATGGAACTCCACTCAGGAGGACGATATTTAAAAGAGACGTTGCCAAGTACAAAAGCACACCCAACACCCTGGTCTGTCTTTGAGCCATCAGTGTAAATGAACAAATTGTCATCAAATTTAAACCGGAGTGCGTGAAATTCTCTCTGGTAGACGAAACGAGGTGTGGAGTCCTTTGGAAGAGAATGAAGATCAAAGTTAACACGGACTTCGGGGCTTCGCCACGGTGGAGAGGTGCTCTCTCCAGTCGAGAAGATAGCAGGCATTGTAACGCCAAGCTGGCCGAGTAGCGAACGCAAGCGTACTCCCGGTGGTAGCAGAGCAGACGGGCGCAGAGTGAAGAGACTGTCAAGTGAGTCGTTAAAAAAAACTGCGTACGTCGGGTGTCCTCGCATGGACGACAAACGACTAGCGTAACGGCTAAGCAGGAGTTCCCGACGGTAAGAAAGGGGTAGTTCGGCGGCCTCGGCATAGAGGCTCTCAACGGGGCTAGTATAAAACGCTCCTGTCGCCAGACGGAGAACGTGGTGGTGGATTGTATTAAGGCGGCGCAGTATGGACGGTCGAGCCGAAGAATAAACGATGGTTCCATAGTCCAGTTTGGACCGAACTATGGTGCGATACAGATGGAGGAGAGTAGATCTATCAGCTCCCCACGAGGTGCCACTTAACACCCGCAGCACATTGAGAGAGCGGGTACAGCGAGCTGCCAAACGGGATATGTGGGGAGACCAACTTAACTTCCTGTCGAGAACAAGTCCCAAGAACGTCGTGGTATCCACAAATGGAAGTACTATGGGGCCCAGACGAAGGGATGGGGGAAGGAACTCCTTCCGCCGCCAGAAGTTCATGCAGACTGTCTTGTCGGCTGAGAATCGAAAGCCAGTGTCCATACTCCACGCGTGGAGATTGTCTAGGCACCGCTGGAGGCGCCGCTCCAGGAGACCCGTTTGCTCAGAGCTGCTGTAGATCGCGAAGTCGTCAACAAATAGGGACGCCGACACTCCCAGTGGAAGGTGATCGGCTATAGAATTGATTGCCACTGCAAATAAAACAACGCTCAGGACCGAGCCCTGGGGGACTCCGTTCTCCTGATTAAAAGTGCTCGATAAAACCGAACCAACACGCACTTTAAATACACGGTCTGTTAAAAATTCGCGGATAAAAATTGGCAGGCGACCCCGAAAACCCCATGTATGCAGAGTGCGGAGGATGCCCATCCTCCAGCAGGTGTCGTATGCCTTTTCCAGATCAAAGAACACCGCTGCTGTCTGGCGCTTCCGTAAAAAGTTATTCATTACTGAGGTAGATAGGGCAACAAGATGATCCACCGCAGAACGGTGCTTGCGAAACCCACATTGGACATTAGACAGGAGATGTCGCGTTTCAAGCCACCATACCAGGCGCCCGTGAATCATGCGTTCCATCACCTTGCATATGCTACTGGTGAGGGAAATGGGGCGGTAGCTGGAAGGAAGACATTTGTCCTTCCCAGGCTTTGGTATGGGAATGACTATGGCTTCACGCCAGCGTCGCGGAAAGGTGCCTTCTATCCATATGCGGTTGTAGGTGGTCAGTAGGAAGTGCAAGCTCGTTGGTGAAAGGTGTTGCAGCATCGCCACGTGAATGCCATCTGGTCCTGGAGCGGAGGACCGCGAAGACGAGAGTGCGTGGTGAAGCTCTCGTACAGTAAACTCGGTATTGTAGCATTCACGGTTCTGAGAGGTAAAGGGCAATGGAGTCGCCTCCACCGTCCGTTTCCTAGCTAGGAAAGCGTCAGTGTAATGTGAAGAGCTAGAGACCTCTGCAAAATGTCGACCCAGTGCGTTGGCTATTTGTGGAGGATCGACGACGGTGTCAGTTGCGACACACAGACCGGGAATTGGGGAATGAGCCATAGTGCCCGAAATTTTTCGAAGGTTACCCCAAATGATGGAGGAAGGGGTAGACCTATTAAAAGAGCTCGTGAATGAGCGCCAACTGGCGCGTTTACAGTCGCGAAAGAGGCGACGACAATAGGCCCGCAGCCGTTTGTATCGGATGCAGTTGTCGAGCGTGGGCCGTTGTTTGAAGATTCTAAGGGCACGTCGCCGTGCTCGCAGAGCGTCACGGCATTCTGCGGTCCACCACGGGACAAGGGGACGACGTGCGTGGGAAGTCTTGCAGGGGATGGAACATTCTGCGGCTGTCAGAATAACTGTGGTAATGTGTTCCACTTGGTCGTCTATACTAGGATAATGGTAAGTACCAAAATCCGCCAGTGACGTGTAGAGCTCCCAGTCCGCTTTCATTAACTGCCAGCGGTGTGGATGCTCAAGGGTGTCAGGTATCATTAGGTGAATTACACACGGAAAATGATCGCTCGAATGTGTGTCTGAGAGAGCAGACCATTCAAGACGCCGTGCCAGCTGAGCAGTGCAGATAGCTAGATCTATATGGCTGAAAGTATTTGTGGTGTCTGAAAGATAAGTTGGTTCACCAGTGTTAAGGCAGATGAGCTGAAGGTGGTTCAGTATATCTGCCAGGAGGGAGCCCCGTGGACATGGTCGTGGGGAGCCCCAAAGGGGGTGGTGGGCATTGAAATCTCCCACCAACAAAAACGGACGCGGAAGCTGGTCAATAAGATCTAGGAGATCTGATCTAGTGACGGGAAAAGAGGAAGGAGCGTAAATATTGCACAGTGTGAAGACAAATCCAGGAAGGTATATCCGGACAGCAACAGCTTGTATTGGAGTACACAAAGGGACCGGTGTACTGTGTATGTCATCCCGAATAAGCGACATTACGCCCCCGTGGGCTGGAATTCCTGCCACTGGAGGAAGGTCAAAGCGAACGGTAGTGTAGCGTGGGAAAGTAATTCGAGTACCAGGGAGCAATTTTGTCTCCTGTAGAGAGAAGATGATTGGATGATATGTTCGCGTTAAAAGCTGCAGTTCTGTCCAATTCGACCGGATACCACGAATGTTCCATTGAAGAATATCCATAATGGGATAAAATGAGATGAAGGTGGACATCAGCCCGACGAAGGCGGCGGGCCACAGTGCGAATGTTCGCAACTGGTGGTGTCTGAGACAGGAGGGTCTTGTTCCATATTCTCAGAGGTTACCACAGCAGCTGCGTGAGTGTGGTCGGCAGCCCCATCTTTGGCTGATGCACCTGGAGAGACTATAGGCTTCCAGGGGATGCCATCGTCACATTGTGAGGTAGGAGGGGGGAGAGTTTTCCCCCTATTTGATTTCTTGGAGCCCTGGTGAAGCTCCTTGGTTGGCTCAGACGTTTTGGTAGGGGTGCGGAGGAAATCCTCGCGCGAATGCTCTTTCTTAGACTTTCGCGTCTCTATCTGTGGTTTCACAGCTGAAGATGAAGATGAAGACTTGGAAGAGGTACTCACACTTCGTTGAACGTGACGCCGTTGTCGATGTAGACTGTTTGACAACTACTGTCGTAAACTGTAGGTCACAAGTCTGTGTGGCCATATCCCGTGTTGTTGGAGGCGTTGCAACTACAGTACTGTAGTTACCACGCGGCGGGGTCTTGGGCTTACGACTGGCGTACATCTTACGTGCAACTGGTATGGGAACCTTTTCCTTTACACTGATTTCCTGGATGGCTCGTTCATCGGCAAACACGGGACATTCCCGGGAGGAAGCAGCATGATTCCAGTTACAATTGATGCAATGAGGGGACGGTGGTGGACAAATCCCCTCATGGGCCTCTTTACCACAGGTGACACATATGACTGGGTTCTTGCAAGACTGGCTTGTGTGGTTAAATCGATGGCACTGATAACACCGAGTAGGGTTAGGGATATAAGGTCGTACTGTGATGACCTCATACCCTGCCTTGATCTTCGGTGGCAGAGCCACTCGGTCGAAGGTTAGAAACACTGTGCGAGTGGGCACTACAACATTGTTCTCTTTTTTTGTCACCCTGTGTACTGCGACGACGCCTTGAGCTGCCAGATATTCTTTCAGTTCATCCTCAGTCAGACCGTCCAAACTGGCCGAGAAGACTACCCCTCGGGAATAATTGAGGGTCGAATGGAGCTCAACACGAACCGGGTAGCTGTGGAGCAGAGTAGCCTTAAGCAGCCGCTGTGCCTGGGAGCCACTTTCTGTTTCTAACAGTAGTGTTCCATTACGTAGGCAGTTGCAGGTCTTAACTGGGCCGGCAATGGCATCAACCCCTTTTTGAATAATAAATGGGTTCACCGACAAAAAGGATTGTCCTTCCTCAGTACGGGTCACCACAAGGAACTTTGATGTCTGTAAATTTTTCTGTTCAGACACACTATTGTCTAGTACATCAATTTCTAAAGACTCTTTACATTTTCTTTTTTTATAGAACCATCGCGGTTGTATCCCCCACGATTGCCAGTGTCTCCGATGGCACGCTCCTTCCTGCTGGGGGCCCCCAATGGAAGCACACCCGCCTTGGGTGATTGTTCACACCCCAGGTCACACCTCCCGATCTACAGACGGAGGGACCAATCGGCGAATCGGGAAGGTATCAGCGCAGGCAATCGCCCCTCCCCTGGCCTGGCCTTAACCAGGGGGTACGCACGCACCCTACATGCCAGCCCGGGGCTGGGACTTACGCATTACCCAGTCACCCATATGGGTGGCCTTCAAGTGCGTACAGGGAGGAGGAAGAGAGAAATAGTAGGAGGAGAAGCCTCAAACGCAGACGCGGAGGCAAAGAAAGAGGTGAAAGAAGACTGTAAAGCCAAAAGGGTCAGAACTTCGGTTCCCCGAAGGATGCACAGACTCGGTCCCCAAGAGAGGGGAAAAGGACAGTAGAAGAAGCGTCATGTAGCACGGAAAGGAAAGAGTGCTACAAAGGCTGGGGCCCCGTGCTCGCCACGCACGTACTCACCACAGAGCGGTGAGTCCTCTGAGGGGTTTGAGATTGACTATAAGCAGAGAGTGCAGTCTAAGGAATAATTTTAATTCATCTCGGTTGGAACGAATGCCTCTGATGTTCTCCTGGTGAGAGAATGGAGGGCCAGTTACTGCTGGATGGCATGACCCACGAGTCATGCTGTGGCAGAGAAGGAAAGGAACTTTTCTGTTTGTGTGCCTTTATGGGGGCAGTTCAGTTTAAAGAATGAGCGGCTGATGGTTGGGAGGATGAATTTTTAAGAAAATCTTCACAAACAGGATCTTTTTTCGAAGTACGGGCTTCCGACTTAGCGACCCACAATTTCTGCGAAATTGATGTGAACTGGAGTTTTGGAGTGAGCAGAATGCATTGGGGGGTGTTTGATGGGCAATCTTTGGGCTGGCTGATCTGAGAACTGAAAATCACAGGTCTGTGTATCCATCTTCTTAGTTGGTCAAGGAGAGGAGAAGACATTGCTGTATGTACCTGCTGGGAGCACACGAGGCTGTCTACTTGCTAGTAATTTCCAGGCAGCAGAGATGGAAACTTTTTCTTTAACTCTGATTTCCTGGATGATATGCTTGTCTTTGTACACTGGGCAATCTCTTTAATTAGCAGCATGGTCGTCCATGCATTTGATGCAGCGGGGGGACGGAGGTGGGCAGTTGCCCTCATGGGTGTCCCTACTACAGGTGACGCATTTGGCTGCACTGGGGCAGGACTCTGGTATGGTTGAATTTCTGAGCTTCAACATTGGGTAGGGTTAGAATATATGTGAATGGAGATGATTTTGTAGCTCACTTTGACCTTAGTAGGAAGGTGAACTTTGTCAAAGGTCAGAGAAACAGTTCGGGTCTGTGTGAAGTCACTGTTAACCCTTTTCACACCTTCATCGGAAAGGTAGTCCTAAATTTTCTCATCTGACAGGCCGTCAAGGGATCGTGAGAACACTACCTACTGCAATGAGTTTAAGGTATGATGTGGTTCTATCTTAACAGGAAAAGTGTGCAACAGCATTATTCGAAGCAGCTTTTGTGCTTGGAAGGCACCTTCAGTTTCCAGCAACAGTGTCCCATTATGTTGCCAGGAACAAGTTTTTACAGGACCTGCAATTGCATAAACACCCCTTTGTATAATAAAAAGATTCACAGATATTAAGTCATGGCCATCAGTTTGTGAAATGACAAGGAACTTTAGCATGTTAGGCAGAATCATCTTGCTCTTGGGTTCATCTATTTTTCTACTCTGTGTCAAAGTCTCAGTAGAAGAAGATGATGGTCATTGCGAAATTGTACCCCATGATTACCAGCATCTCCAATGGCGAGCTCCTTCCTAATGTGGAACCCTTACTGAGGGTTCACCTGCCTTAGGTGATTGTCCACACCTCAGGTCACACCACCTGAGAAACGGTCAGAAGGTATCAGCTCGGGTAATCACCCCTCCGTGGGCCCGGGCTTTACCTGGGGGTACGTGCGGGGTCAGGACTTATGCATTACACCAGTCACCCTTTTTCACACTAAGTGTGTGGGCAGCCTTCAGGAATGCACAGGGAGGAAAGAAGAAAAGAGGAAGGAAGTGGAAGATATAGAATCTCAAATGCCAAGGTGGAGATTAAAAGAGGAGGAGAGGAAGGATAGAAGAGCACAGCAAGGAGGTAAGATGGCAGCAAAGGTTAGGAAAAGAAAGAACTGAGAAAAGAGAAAAGCTGGTACAGGAGATCACCTCAACTCACACTGGAAGCCAGTCACCAAGCTAAGGCACTAAGGCATAAACCGTGGAGGGGGGGGGGGGGGGGGGGACTGAAGCAGCCTGCAGCCTGGCGTGGGAAGGAAGGCTGCTTCTACTCGGGGCCCGGCACGCACCTCACATGTACCCACAACATAGCTGTAGACCCTGGAGGGTGCAAGCCTCTTTATGATGAGTTATCTGTCTTCCATTATTGACATTCCAATTAGATTTTCCAGTGTTAAAACCTACTACTTTGCTTGCTATCTGCAGTAGATCATATGAAGGTTTGGGTTGGGATGGGGGGACTAAATTCTGAGGTTACCAGTCTCCCGGTGGGGAGGGGAAGGAGTGAGGATAGGAAAGGAAGGGAGGGGGAAAAGAAATGCAGTATGGGAAATGATTTTTTGTTTTGTTTTAGGGCGCACAACTTCTAAGGTCATAAGCGCCCAGATAAGAACAGATTTGCTAGACCTCGAAAAAAAATTGGTAACTACCAGATAGAGTATAAAGAGAAGGCTAAAAACCGAAAGATAAAAAACAATTAAAAGGGTTAAATATCCTTTGATAAATTGGCCATGTTGATAAAACACAAATCTCGAGCAGCTGATCGTGTGTCATCAGCTAAAAGTTCCTCCAGAGTAGACGGAAAGTGAAGGGCTACACGGAGATGATTAAAATTAACACAAGACAGTAAAACATGTTGCACCGTCAGCAATTCACCGCAGGAGCACAGTGGTGCAGGGTCGGCGGTTAGCAACTGACGGTGGCTGAAACGGCAATGACTGATCCGCAACCAGGCCAGGATGACCACCTCTTACCGAGAGGGGCGTGAGGAGGTCCTTCAAGCGGTCGGGATCGGTTTTATAGTTCTCAATTTATTGTTGTGGAGTGATAAACCACGCACTGTGCCAGGACGACAATACTCTCCGGCGAAGAGCCCGTTGAACATCGTCTGATGGGACGCAAAAAGTAGCCATGCGAGGCAAAAGAGCTGCTGCCTTGGCTGCTATATCGGCGGTCTCATTCCCAGGCACTAAGGGAGTCCTAACAAATGGCATAAAAAGGATGGCGGCGGTGGAAGATATATAAAACAGCCTGGTGCAGGACAAAAAACTCAGCCGTGAAATTTGAGCACAGGGAGCTTGTATTGGAAATGGTTGTGCTCAACGACTAAGGCAGATCCGACACCGTTAGTGCTCTTGGAACCATCAGTGTAGATAAACATGGCATTATTGAACTGCAAACAGAGTTCGACAAGCCTCGAGTGGTATACTAAATCCGAAGTGCTCTCCTTGGGCAGTGAACTCAGTTCAAGGTGAGTGTGAACCTGGGCCTGACGCCACGGTGGCAATGGGCTTTCGCTCATCCTATAGGTTGAAGGAAGGGTAAAATCGAGCTGCTGAAGCAGGCGGTGAAACCGAACTCCAGGTGGAAGCAAGACTATCGCAGACAACCGATATTGGCGATCAAATGAGTCGCCAAAAATAATAGGCAAGATGGATGGTTGACCGCAGGCGGCATGCATACCGACAAGACACGCAGAGTGGTCAAAGGTAACACAGCAGCTTCGGCATACAGACTTTCAACAGGGCTGGTATAATATGCACTGGTCGCCAGGCGTAATCCCTAATGGTGAATAGAGTTGAGACGGCGGAGAATCAACAGCCACGCAGAAGAGTATACAAGGCTTCCATATTCAAGCTTCGACTGAACAATGGCCTGGTAAAGTTGAGGCAGGACAGTACGATCCACTCCCCATGATGTGCCACTTTTGTTTTGTGGTTTTAGGGCGCACAATTGCTAAGGTCATTAGCACCCAGACAAGAACAGAGATTCGCTAGATCTCAAAAAATTGGTAACTGCCAGTTAGAATATCAAGAGAAGGCCAAAAACAAAAGAAAAAAACAATTATAGGGTTAAATAGCCTTTGATAAATTGACTAAGTTGATAAAACGCAAAACTCGAGCAGCTGCCCGTGTGTCATCAGCTAAATTTTCCTCCAGAGTAGATGGAAAGTGAAGGGCTACACGGAGATGATTAAAATTAACACAAGACAGTAAAACATGTTGCACCGTCAGCAATTCGCCGCAGGAGCACAGCAGTGCAGGATCGGCAGTTAGCAAATGACGGTGGCTGAAATGGCAGTGACCGATCCGCAACCGGGCCAAGATGACCACCTCATGCCGAGAGGGGCACGAGGTGGTCCTCCAAGCGGTCGGGATCTGTTTTACAGTTCTCAATTTATTGTCGTACAGTGAGAACCATACACTGTGCCAGGACGACGCGATACTCCGGCGAAGGGCCCGTTGAACATTGTCCGATGGGACGCAAAAGGTAGCCATGTGAGGCAAAAGAGCTGCTGCCTTGGCTGCTATGTCGGCGGTCTCAATCCCGGGCACACCCCCGTGGCCAGGGACCCACAGGAAAGAAACGGACAACTGTCATCTGCTAGCAACTGGAGGGAGCGTTGGATCCGATACACGAGAGGATGGTTCGAGAAAGGGTCCTTAAGACTGCAGGGCACTAATGGAGTCCGAACATATGGCATAGAAAGGTTGGCGGTGGCGGCAGGTAAACAAAACGGCATGGTGGAGTGCAAAAAGCTCAGCCGTGAAATTCGAGCACCGGTCAGGGAGCTTGTATTGGAAACGGTTGTCCCCGACGACAAAGGCAGATCCGACGCAGTCAGTGCTCTTGGAACCATCAGTGTAAATAAATATGGCATTATCGAACCGCGAACGGAGTTCGACAAGCCTCGAGTGGTATACGAAATCCGCTTCTTGGGAAGCGAACTAAGTTCAAGGTGAGTGTGAACCTGGGCCTGATGCCACGGTGGCAATGGGCTTTCACTCAACCGCAAGGTGGAAGGAAAGGTAAAATCGAGCCGCTGTAGCAGGCGGCGAAAACAAACTCCAGGTGGAAGCAAGGCAATCGTAGACAACCAATATTGGCGATCGAGTGAGTCATCAAAGAATAACGGGTAAGATGGATGGTTGGGCATCGACTGTAGGTGGCATGTGTACCGACACAAGAGTATGTCACACCGGGTGGTCAAGGGTAATACAGCAGCCTCGGCAAACAGACTTTCAACAGGGCTGGTATAAAATGCACCGGTCGCCAGACGTATTCCACGATGGTGGATAGAGTTGAGACGCCGGAGAATCGACAGCCGTGCAGAAGAGTATACAAGGCTTCTGTAGTCGAGCTTCGACTGAACAATGGCCTGGTAAAGGCGAAGCAGGACTGTACGATCCGCTCTCCATGACGTGCCACTGAGGACACAAAGAACATTAAGGGATCGGGCACAACGGGCAGCCAGGTAGGACACGTGTGTGGACCAGCAAAGTTTACGATCCAACATGAGTCCCAAGAATTTCGTAGTCTCCACGAAAGGGATAGCAACAGGGCCGACACGTAGAGAAGGTGGAAGAAATTCCTTTTATCTCCAGAAGTTTATACACACCGTTTTCTAAGTGGAGAATCTGAAGCCGTTCGCGATGCTTCAGGAATATAGACGGTCAAGACAGCATTCAAGACAACGCTCCAAGAGACACGTCCACTGGGCACTGCAATAAATTGCGAAATCGTCTACAAAAAGGGATCTGGATACGTCGGCTGAAAGGCAATCTACGAATGGGTTGATTGCAATGGCAAAGAGAGCAACGCTCAAGACAGAGCCTGTGGCACCCCATTCTCCTGGCGAAAGGTATCTGACAAAACGAGAGCCCACCCGTACCTGGAACATGCAATCCACCAAAAACGCTTGAATAAAAAGAGGGAGGCGGCCACGAAGGCCCCATGTGTGCAATGTGCGGAGAATGCCCACCCTCCAACAGGTATTGTAAGCCTTCTCTAAGTCGAAGAACATCGCTACCGTTTGACACTTCCTTAAAAAGTTATTCATAATGAAGGTTGACAAGGTAACAAGGTTATCAGTAGCAGAGCGGTGTCTACGAAAACCATGCATTCCATCACCTTACAGACGCAGCTAGTAAGAGAAATGGGGCAATAACTGGATGGAAGATTTTTTTCCTTCCCTGATTTGGGGATGGGGACAACAATGGCTTCACGCCAACTTGTGGGAACCTGACCTTCAGCCCATACGTGATTATAGGTGTTAAGTAGGAAACACTTGCCCACAGGAGAAAGGTTATTCAGCATCTCAATACAGATGGAATCGGGCCCGGGTGCAGAAAATCGGGACAGGGCGAGAGCATGGTCTAGTTCCTGCATGGTGAAGGAGACATTATAATTTTCATGATTAAAAGAGTGGAAAGAGGGCGGCCGTGCCTCCTCTACCTGTTTGCGAGGGAGGAAGGCCCAATGCATTGGAAACATCAGCGGGGTCCACAAGGACTGCGTTCTCGACGGTCAGGCCAGAAATCGGGGAGTGGACCTTGATGCCAGATAAACGGCGAAGGCCACGGCAGACAGTCAAGGAGGGAGTAAAGCGGTTAAAAGAACTGGTAAAAGCAATCCAGACAGCTATTTTGCTGTTGTTTAAAACACGAGAACGTTGGGCTCGCAGTCGTTTACAGTTGATACTATTCTCCAACGTTGGGTGGCGGAGGAAGGTGCGTAAAGCACGGCGCCGGGCTCTAAGAGCATCACGGCAGGCTGCAGTCCAACAGGGGACCAGGACACGACGTGGAGAAGAGGATGTACGAGGGATGGAATGTTCGGCCGCGGTGAGAATAAGCTCTGAGGTATTCGACCTGACTGTCACAGCTGGAAAAATTCTAATTGTGAAAAACAGACATAGAAGAATAAAGCCCCCAGTCGACTTTAGAGATGTTCCAACAGGTGGGACAAGGAGATGGGGAATGATGCAGGAAGTGAACGACAAGGAAAATGGTCACTCGAGTACGTGTCAGAAAGTGCATACCACTCAAACCGACAGGCAAGCCGAGGAGTGCATATTGCGAGGTCTATATGGGAATAAGTGTGTGTTGTGTCTGAAAGGAAGGTCGGTGCACCGGTGTTGAGGCAGACAAGATCGAGGTGTTTGAGAAGGTCCACCAAAAGGGAGCCTCTCGGACAAGGTGCCGGAGAGCCCCATAGGGGGTGGTGGGCATTAAAGTCGCCTACCAACACGAAAGGTGAAGGGAGCTGGTCAACAAGGTGTAGCACATCTGCCCTAGTAAGGGCAGATGACGATGGCGAATAGATATTACAGAGGGAGAAGGTAAATGTGGATAAAGTGATGCGGATGGCAACTGCCTGTAGGTGAGTGTGCAAGGAAATGGGATGGAAATAGACATCGTCTCGAAGGAGCATCAGAACCCCTCCATGGGCTGGGACACCTTCCACGGGTGGCAGGTCGAAACTCACAGAGGTGTAGTGGGGGAAGTCTGCATGATCACATGGGCGTAACTTAGTTTCTTGGAGACAGTCTAGAAGAGAGCAGTGCAATCGAAGGAGAAGTTTTAATTCTTCCCAATTGGAATGAAAGCTGCGAATATTCCATTGCAGGAGCGTCATGATAAAAAATGAGAGAATAAAAGGGGATAAAAAGTAACAAGCAGGCGGGGTCACCTCAACGGCCGCAGACGACCGGATTTTGAGGGAGCACTGCTATCGGTATCTAGGGGCAGAGGGTCGCGCTCCATAGGTTCGGCGGACGCGTCTGCCACCTCCCTGAGTTGATCAGGAGAGGCAGCTTCCACCGCCGGTAAAAGGCCGGGTGCCCAGCAGACGGAGCGTCCCAGTGAAACAGAAGATGGCCGAGGCCGGCAACTGTTGGACGGTGTGACCGAAGAGTCACGCCGTGGCGGGAAAGGAAGGGGGGTATTATTATTGTGAGCCTTGTTGGAGGCATGACAGGCAGAGGAAGCGGTTGACGATGGAGAAGACGTAGTCTTGAGGAAGTCTTCACGTACAGGTTCTTTTTTTGAACTTCGGGCAGCGGATTTAGGTGCCCGGGATGTGTGGGAACTGGCCGACGAATGTAGTGTAGAACGGGCAGAAGGGATTGAAGAGGTGGAATGAGCAATTTTTGGGCTAGCCGACCTGACAATAGTGTCACAGAAGGTTAAATCGCAGGTCTAAATGTCTACCTCCTTAGTTGGTCCAGGTGAGGTGAGGACCTGGCTGTAAGTACCTGATGGGAGTACAGCGGGCTTTCTACTCGCTAATAACTTCCGAGCGGCATAGGTTGAGACCTTCTCCTTGACGCGAATCTCTTGGATGACCCGCTCTTCTTTATAAACGGGGCAGTCCTGTGAAGAAGCAGCATGGTCACCCATGCAATTAATGCAGCAAGGGGATGGAGGTAGACATTCACCCTCATGGGCGTCCCTGCAACAGGTGGCACACTTGGCTGCATTAGGACAAGATTTACTGGTATGGTTATATCTCTGGCAATGGAAGCAGCACGTAGGGTTGGGTATATATGGGCGAACGGAGATGACCTCGTAGCCTGCTTTCACCTTAGATGGTAGGTCAACCCTGTCGAAAGTCAAGAAGACAGTACGAGTCGGCACAAGTCGTTAACCTTTTTCATTACGCGATGAACAGCCGTAACTCCCTGATCAGACATATAGTTGAATATATCCTCATCGGATAACCCATCCAGGGATCTCATGAAGACTACCCCCCCCCCCCCCCGAAGAGTTGAGGGTGCGGTGAGCCTCCACTTTTACTGGGAAAGTATGCACAAGTGTAGCCCAAAGTAATTTTTGTGCCTGGAACGCATTCTCAATCTCAAGCAACAAGGTCCCATTGCGCTGTCTGGAGCAGGTCTTCAAGGGACCTTCTGAATGATAAACAGATTTACAGCAGAAAAATCCTGATTGTCAGTATGCGATACAACCAAGAACTTAGGAATGTTAGCCAAGACTCTTTGTGGCTGAGAATCGTCACGTTTCCACTTATGGGTCAAGGTTATAGAAGATTTGGAAGGTTTCATAGCTGAGGTGTCCCCCATGATTACCGGCGTCTCCGATGGTGCGCTCCTTCCTTGTGGGGGCCCTCTCTGAGGGCGCACCCACCTTAGGTGACTGTTTGTACCTCAGGTCACACCTCCCGAGAACGGACGGAGGGACCAATCGGCATGTTCGGAAGGTACCAGCTCGGGTAATCACCCCTCCCTGGGCCTGGCCTTTACTGGGGGGTACGTACATGCCCTACATGTCTACCCGGAGCGGGGAGTTACGCCTTACCCCGTCACCGGATACGCAGAGCGTGGGTTGACCTTCAGACACGCACAGGGAGGAAAGAAAGGAGGAAGGAGAGAAAGGGATGAAGGACGGAGAACCTCAAACGCCGTGGCGGAGATTAAAGGGCGAGTTGAGGACAAGGAGAAAGGAGAAGGCGAAAGAACAGGAAAGGAGGAGGATCAAGAAGAGTTAAAGTCTGAGAGGAAGTGAAAAAAGAAACTTTGGACTGACTGAAAACGCCCGTCTCCGGGCGAAGGCACAAACCGGGGGGGAAAAGAGGGAAGCGGCCTGGGACAGAAGAAAGGTCGCTTCAGCTCGGCGCCCCGTGCACGCCACACATGTACCCACAAAAGAGCTGTGGGCCCCCTGGGGGGCTCCTGAGGAGGTGGTGGATAGGACAGGTTTTGCATCTAGGTCTATTGCAAACATATGAGCCATGGGGCAAGTAGTTGGGAGAAGGGATGGACAATGACATTACATAGGTTTGGTGTGTGTATTGGAGAGGGGGGATATTGGGTAGGGTATTTCTCATTTCAGGGCAGGATGAAAGGAAGTTTAAACCCTGGCGAAGAATGTGGTTTAACCACTCCAGTCCTGCGTAGTACTAGGTCACACGAGGGATGTTCCTTTGTGGCTGGATTGTGAGTGTGGTGGAGGTGGTGGGTGACTGGACAGACAGGGCCTGTGAGATCTGTTTCTGGACTAGGTTTAGATGGCAAGTATGGTCAGGAAATGCATCAGTTAGCCACTTGGCATATTTGGGGGGAGAGAGAGAGAGAGAGAGAGAGAGAGAGAGAGAGAGAGAGAGAGAGAGAGAGAGAGAGCTCTTAACGCAGATGTGATGACCATGGGAGGCTAGGTTGTATGGAGTGGAATGGATGGCAGCTGCTGAAATTGAGGTATTGTTGATTGATGTTAGCCTTGTCAGTACATCTGTCCACATCAAAGCTATCTTTGAGCTGAAGATCAATGTCAAGAAAGGTGGCTCATAGGGTTGAGGAGGACCAGGTGAAGTAAATGGAGAGAAGGTGTTGAGGTTTTGAAGGAACGTGGGTAGTGTCTCCCAACTTTCAGTTCAGATTATGAAAATATCAATGAATCTGAACCAGAAATGTGCAATTCTGGGTAGTCAGGAAGAATTCCCATGAACAGGTTGGCATGAGAAGGTGCCATACATGTGCCCATGACATAGTAGCAGAAAAATGTGTAAAGCTACATCACATGTCAAAGGGCTTCTCATATACCTGAACCTCATTATGGTGAAAAACGTTCCATTCTGATGTTATAGTTTAGGTTAATGTTTGCTGCAATATTTTCAAGACCTGATTAAAATTTTCTGTCAGTCAAGTAAGTCAGTTTCCTAAAATCCTGGTCCAGAGATTGGACTGCTGTTAAACATATTCTGAAGTATCCTCAAGGTAAACAAGATGCAATACAGTGGTAATAAGCTTAAAGCGGCAGATTTTCTGGAAATATTGGTACTCCTTGTTAAGCAATTGTCTATAACAGTACCAAAAATATTCAAATGTTTGTTAAGCTTAAGGGACTTAACTACGGGGTCATCAGTTCCTAAACTTACAAACTACTTATGAACTACTTAAAAATTAGGACGGCACAAATATCCATGCCCGAGGGGTGATTCGAACCCCCGACCGTAGTGGCCGTGCAGACCGTGACTGGAGCGCCTCAGTCCATTGGGCCACCGCGGCCGTCTATGACAGTATCGACAGTGGTTCTGTTAAATGGACTTCTTGCAGACAAAAATTTGTTTGATTTATGAAAGAAGTGGAGTATGTTGCAGTATCTTGTCTAGCTACTGAAATCATCTGTCTGCATAAATTCTTACACAAAAGTTTTGAGTAAACATGGCACAACAAACACCAAACTTTGTGGACAACTGAAGTGCATTGCAATTTATGAGGGGGGGGGGGGGGATCACAAAAGGGCTAAACATATTGATATAAAGTTCAATTATATTCATGAAAAAATTAATGAAGGTTCTTATTTCTTATGTTAAAATATCAACTGGCTTACATATTTACAAAAACACTGTCAAAAAAAGCTTCAGACTAATTTAGACTCATTAACCAAGTGTATGTTATGTAACAAATCTTGTGGATCATGTGCTGTTGTAAATTAATTGAAACTGCTTTTTGTTTACAAAGAAAAAATGTTGAAAAAATACTTGTAAATACCAACTTACAACAAACATTTTTCATTAGTATCACAACATTAGGGCATAGTTCTATAAAAGAGACTACTTTGTTCATTTTATCTTATCTGTTATATTATCTCCTGATAATCAGAACCTGATATCATTCCTACAGCCATCAGAAGTACAAATTTAGCAAACAACTTATTTATTTAGAAGCAGTATTTGAAATTACACTTTTTTTAATCTTTCAACTCTTAGTAAGGGTAAAACTATCTTCTGAATTAACCAAGTAACACCAAATGCAACAAAAATTCTTTACAGCTCAATTTTTATTAAATGTTCCTAAGTTAATACGTTTCCATGTGCACTAATGAAATAGGAAAATCCCAGCAACTACTGTTGGAAATTCCTCACAGAATCAAGAAAATTCTGGTCAAATGAACCTATATGCTTGTGTAAGCCTGAAAGGTGAATCTAGTTGAGAGATGACAAAGCCAACAAATGTGACCATGAATATTGATTGTCACAAAGCAATACTTCACACATGACAGCACACAGGCACAAACAGAACACTGCCAATATTTGCTTTGTCTGTTTATATTTTTTAGACTTTTGTTGTAGCAAAGCATAAGGTATAGGTTGGACAGAAAGGTCAATTTGTTCATTATACGACAAAGCCAAAAAATATGATGAGTTCTCAAAGTGAAACATTTAACTGTAGCCTAGGTTAGGTTGAAAGGTAACAGTTTGGTTACGAGTTGGCAAAGCAGCATAGAAATCTTCTCTGATAAAAATCTATCCCCATAAAGAATTTCCAAATAACCTAAAAAAGGTAAAGCAGTCAACAATCCGAAGATTGGTTTGAACACCACAATGCTTTACTAGGCATGGTCCTGTTTGGAGGTGGTATGCCGTTGCCTTCCTCCGGCCTTCGAACTGACTTACCCAGCCAGTTATAGGGGGACCTACAGTGTAACGTGGGTTCCGAACCACGGTGCTACTCGGTATTTATCACATGAGCAATACTGCCAGAGGTGAAAGAAGTGGAAAGTGACAGATAAAAATCCTAGGACCTGGCGGGGATCGAACCCGCGACCTTTGGATTTGTAGTCTGACACTACCACTGTGCAACCGAGGCGCACACCAAATAACCTAAGGAGGGAAATTCTGAAGACTTTCGTTAAGTAGAATAATATATATAAGCTCTGAGAAATTTGTATTACTCTAAATTTTAGATTGACTCTAATACTATTTATGAAAGTATGCTGCATCAATAACCTCAAAATATCTGGAATACTTGTCAAGAGGTATGCCAAACAGCAGTATTCTTTAAACCCCACAGGTAGAAATAGGCTACTGAGGTTACACATGTCCAAACATACTAGCATTACATCTCAATTTATGAAACAAGCTAATAACATGAACAATGAAGTCCATGAAAGGTATGGATTCATTTCATGCTAATCTGAAGCAATAATGTGACATTCTGTAAACATGCAAGCTTGACCATGCAACCTGGAGAATTATCATCATGAAGTTGAAAAATTATTTTAAAATTGTAATTTTAAATAGATTACCAGATTACCATGTGGATATGTGGGGTTTTATACAGTTGTATAGAAGCTTTGGGTACAATCAGTGTAATCAAACATTCCTCATGAAGGTAGATACGTACCATAACAAAAACTGCAGAGTTTGTAACAAACATTCTCATCAAGGTGGAAGAAACATACAGAACTGTCACAAAAATTATTTAAGTATTATGGCTGACCCATGAGTACAAAAAATTTTCTGCAATACTGAAAAACTCTTCCACAGCTATTCTTCAATATGTAGTATTTAATGACATGCTCTTGTGTTAGATGTTCACGGTCTGAAGGTTTTATTTTAGATATGTTAGCAGGTCACCTGACAATTCACATGCACAACCAATCCTAAGTTTAGTATTGGAGGTAAGTATATGAGGCAAAAATCACAAAGAAAAACTAAGAATGTTGTTTCACAAACTTGCTCTTCTAAATGCAAACATATTTTGTTAGCACCCACCTTCTTAGGGAGACATAAATCATAATAAAATAAATCTGATCAAAAACAAAGATTTGAGTGTTCCTTTTCCCCTCGAGCTATTCGAGATTGGAATTTTAGAAAAATAACAAAAGTGGTTTGATGAACCCTCAGCCACACACTTCAATATGACTTACAGACTACCTATGTAGATGTAGAAGAGACTTTTACAGTAAGCAAGTTCAAAGAGGTGGGTTTGACAAGTATATTCAGAGATGAAGATGCTTGCAGAGGATACGGTAGAGAGAGAGAGAGAGAGAGAGAGAGAGAGAGAGAGAGAGAGAGAGAGAGAGGGGGGGGGGTCACATTTTGTTGCGATGTACTTAGTGATGTTATGCTGCCGTACTGCTGGAAATGGTGGTGTCTGCCATATTTGATGACATAACAAGCTCAAAGCTGATGAGCAGAATCTGATACTGTACTACTGTTCAAATTATGATATGAGCTTATGTTATGGGGTAATACCGCTGACAATACATTGATTTATACTTCAAAAACAGAGCAATGAGACTAAAGAGGTCTCAACTAAAATATGAAATACTACTCATTTGTTTTAACTATGTAACTCCTGTGTGTCATCCTAGTGGCATGCATTGTTTAGATATTATGTTTAGAAATACTGAGTATGTCAATGTACACTGAAGTGTGCAGCATTTACTAGTCATGCAATTTAAATTGCTATGTAGTATGGTGGCTTATGGGATTAATCATAATGTGGAATATCTTTATGATCCTCTCATCAGCCACAATGCCAAATATGAAGTCAATATACTATATATTTTTAAATAATGCTTCATTGAACTGAGTGCAGTTTGCGGGAATAGTATTGGAAGTGTGTGTGTGTGTGGGGGGGGGGGGGGGGGGCACGTGGGAGGAGGGGAAGTTAGTGAGGTTTTTTGAGTTGATAGTTATTGTATATGTATGAATTATATATTTAAGTGCCGTTAGAACATTTAATAGTACTCATTCATAATATTTTTATTTTATTATTATGTATGCAACAATCAGTATATAACAATCACCTGTCGCCTCACGCGTAAACAGTCTCCAATTATTTTCCACATCTTTCGACATGGTGAAGGAAGAAGACACATGCATGCCTTGGCCACCTTATGATGAAGTGTTCGAATGTTTGATGTTAGATGGAAAAAATTATTCCTTTTGCTGCAAATTGTGTTGCAGTGGGAAAACAGTAAAGCAGTCAAAACTCCAAAGCAAACTTAAGAATTCATGTACAATTATTTTTGCTTTCTCATTGGCTTTAAGGCGTGTTTACAATGAGTTTGAAACAAGTTCTGCAACACTGCTCACTTCTAGTTCTGGACTACAGTACCGAATTTCACAACATGCTGGCAACACAAAAGCTGTGTTCTGTGGCAGTGTCAGTAAAGAAACAATGTCTGTAGCTTGCTAGTACCAAATGCTCCTATGCAGCAGTAGTGTTCGGTTTTTTTTCTTTTCTGTGTATTTATAGTGTTACATATTATCTCTCCGTGTGTTCGTTCATGAAATTAAGTAGACAAGAAGCAACAGTAATGAATTCGTCACCTAATAAGAGGCAGTCGACAGCCTGTGAAATGTTCGATGTCAAAAATAATTAAAAAGAAGCTCAACTCCCTACAGAAAATTGCTACAGTGTATGGCAGCAGCCGTGTGTGAAGTAGATAAAACAATTCTCATTTCCCAACATCGCAACAATAACAACAGGATTTGTTATCTTATTTTGAAAAATGAATTGTTTTTGAATTACATTACTTGCCGGAGAATGAAAGAACATTGATAACATTTTGTTCTTACCGCACTTTTTATGAAGGAGAAATAAATGTATGTAGGAGGCAGCAGTGTGTACTTAACGTGGACATGAAAAGGGAATCATCAGCAGCAGATCTCTTCTCATTAATTTGTAGTGTGAGTGACTAAGGTTAAAAAAAGCTTCCAATCCTTCAATGAAAATGACTATTTGTAATAATGTGAAAACACACAAATATATGATCAATTAAATATGTCTCAATGCTATTAACATAATTAAATTATGTTTACAATATTTTGGAAAGGATAGGCTGCTACCCACCACAGAGGCACCTGATGAGCCACAGTAAGGCACACACTTTTTAATTCTTCAAGGTATTTCCATCGTTCTAATTATGTTTACATAAGCCTTCATACAAAGCTCTACAAACTGCCGGGATAGTAACGACATGGATGACTTTGAAATGAGGGATAAATATGTAAGAGTTCCCTAGGCACTTCCTGTTGCCAAGAAACAAAGTAACAGCTAATCTTTTCTTTACAGGAGTTGTTTTTCTGTATTTTGTGCCTTTCTTTGAAACAACTGGCCCTGTAATATTCATTTTAATTTCAAAATCTGACAGCGACGTCTTCCGAAGTCAGCTCACACAGCCTGTCAGTCAAATTCAAATCTTTGTAAACTTATGGGATCAAACTGCTACGATCATCAGTCCCTAGACTTACAAACTATTTAAACTAACGTACACTAAGGACAGCAAGCACACATGCCAGAGCAAGGACTTGACCCCTGGCGGCAGTGACCACCAAGTCCCTAGCACAATGTCAGAGACCATGCGGCCACGCCCGCGCAGCAGCGTGTCATCCCATCACATCTCCTGTAGTATGTATTTTGCCCCCCTCTGATGACTACATCTCCTTCACCTACTTATTTCGGTGAGTAGCCCACTATTGCTGCCATTTCAATATAACATAAGCTGTGAATGTGTAGTAGATACCAAATTCGGCAGTTTTCATGGAGGCACGAATAACAAACAAGATGAAACTTAACATTCATGTGATGGAACGTTTTAAAAACTACATTTGGTGAAACTGAAGAAACATCGAAATTGAGATGCAATGAAATAGAAGATGCTGTGACAATTATTTAATAATGCATTAATTATTTATGTATTGAATTATTGATTGCCATTAAAGCTTGTTTCCTTTCTACTCGAGTAAGGTTTATTACGGACTTACAAATGAGTTACAATTTTTAAAAGTAAATGTAAAAATTACTGTAAATTTACTTTTGATGTATAGTAACTAACTGCAACTGAGTTACCTTTCAGGGAAGTAACTAACTTTAATTTAGTTACTTTAAAAAATTAGACTAACTTACTTTAAAAAAGTATAATAATGGAAAGTCCAGGTTGGAATAAATAATATAGTGAGGACAGTTTACTACTCACCGCAAAGACGTGGCGACGAGCTGCGACAGGCACATACAAAAGACACACACATACAACACATTCAGCTATCGGCCATGGCCTTCTTCAGAAATAGAGCACTCACGCAATCACACAGGCACACAACACAGTCATACAACCATCACCTCCGACTGCCACACTTCGAATCACGCTCTGCAGCGAATCAGGGACGGGAGGGGAGGGGAGGGGGAGGGGATAGAAAGGTTACGTCACGGTGGTGGGGATGTGTTAGATGGGAATAACGAGATGCAGCTTAGGAATGGAGTGGGGAGGCGGGTGAGGGGAGAAAATAAAATAAAATAAAGTAAAGTAAAATAAAGTAAAATAATTCATGTACACTGCAAGTGCACAAGACACACACACACACACACACACACACACACACACACACACACACACACACACACATACATATATATATATACATACATATATACATACATACACATATATATATATATATACAAACACACGATCACACATTCACACACCACTCAAAATAGGTGAGGTTTGGGATAGAGAGGTAGGAACTGTAAGGTATGGAAAAATATATATATATAGGGAAGTTATCGTAGGTTGAGGCCTGGTTGATTTCGGGATCGGAGAATGTATTGTAGGGATAACTCCCATCTGTGCAGTTCAGAAAAGCTGGTGGTGGATGGGAGGATCCAGATGGCCCGGGTTGTGAAGCAGCCATTGAAATCAAGCATGTGCTCCGCTGCATGCTGTGCCACAGGGTGGTCCACCTTGTTTTTGGCCACAGTTTGGCGGTGGCCATTCATCCTAATGGACAGCTGGTTGGTGGTCATGCCAATATAGAAAGCTGTACAGTGCTTGCAGCACAGTTGGTAAATTACGTGGCTGCTTTCACAAGTGGCCCGGCCTCTGATAGGGTAGGATAAGCCTGTGACAGGACTGGAATAGGAAGTGCTGGGTGGGTGGATTGGACAGGTCTTGCAGCGGGGTCTTCCACAAGGATATGATCCCTGTGGCAGTGAGCTGGGTTTCGGGGTGGCATAAGGATGAACTAGGATGTTGTGAAGGTTGGGAGGGCGACGGAACACCACTTTAGGAGGGGTGGGAAGGATCTTGGGCAGGATGTCTCTCATTTCAGGGCATGAGGATAGAAAATCAAAACCTTGGCGAAGGATGGAATTTAGTTGTTCGAGACCAGGGTAGTACTGGGTGACAAGGGGAGCGCTCTTTTGTGGATGGTTACTAGTGTTAGGAAGAGGATTTGGGGTGTGTGAGGATATGGCACGGGAGATTTGTTTGCGGACTAGGTCTGTGGGGTAGTTTCTGTTTGTGAAGGCCTTTGTGAGACCTTCAGCATATTCAGAAAGGGAATTGCTGTCACTGCAGATATGCCGTCCACGGGTGGCCAGGCTGTAAGGGAGGGATTTTTTGGCGTGGAAGGGATGGCAACTGTCAAAATGTAGGTACTGTTGGTGGTTGGTAGGTTTAATATGGACGGAAGTGTGGATGGAGCCATCAGTGAGGTGGAGGTTGACATCCAGGAATGTGGCATGGTTGGTTGAGGAAGACCAGGTGAAGTGGATGGGAGAGAAGGAATTGAGGTTCTGAAGAAAGGAGGATAGGGTGTCCTGGCCGTGAGTCCAGATCATGAAAATATCATCAATGAACCGGAACCAGGCCAGAGGCTTGAGGTTTTGGGATGCTAGGAAGGATTCCTCCAGACGGCCCATGAACAGGTTGGCATAGGAGGGTGCCATGCGGGTGCCCATGGCTGTGCCTTGGATTTGATGGTAAACTTTCCCCTCAAAGGAAAAGTAGTTGTTAAGTAGGATGAAATTGGTAAGGGTTATGAGGAATGAGGTATCAGGCTTGCGTTCAGAGGGACGTTGGGAGAGGTAGTGTTCCAGAGCGGCAAGGCCATGGGCATGTGGGATGTTGGTGTATAGGGAGGTGGCATCCACTGTGACAAGTAAAGATCCAGGAGGCAAAGGGGTGGGAATGGTGGAGAGTCGGTGAAGGAAGTGGTTGGTATCCTTGATGTGGGAAGGTAGATTTTGGACAATAGGTTGGAGGTGTTGGTCAACTAGGGCTGAAATTCGTTCGGTAGGCGCACAGTAACCAGCCACAATAGGGCGTCCAGGATTATTAGGTTTGTGGATTTTGGGGAGCATGTAAAAGGTGGGTGTGCGGGGTGCTGCTGGGGTGAGGAGGGAGATGGATTCAGGGGAGAGTTTCTGGGAGGGGCCATAGGATTTTAGTAGGGATTGGAGATCTTGTTGGACTTTGGGGATGGGGTCAATCTGGCACAACTTGTAGGTGGAGGAGTCAGATAGTTGGCGGAGCCCTTCTGCCAGGTAGTCACTGTGATCCATAACTACAGTGGTGGAACCTTTATCAGCAGGGAGGATGATGATGTCAGGATTAGTTTTAAGGTTTTGGATGGCTCTTCTTTCTTCTGCTGAAAGGTTTGAGTTCTTGGGAAGGGACTTGGGAAAGGATGGTGAGGACAAGTTGGAGGTGAGAAACTCTTGGAGGGTAACCAGAGGGTGGTTAGGTGGGAGTGCAGGGGGATCTTTGTTGGATGGTGGTATGAATTGGGTCAGGCAGGGTTCAATATTGGGATTAGGTACATTGCGGTCAGAGGGATTGGTGGCGTAGTAGTGTTTCCATCGTAGGGATCGGGAAAAGGAGAGTAGGTCTTTGACAAGAGCAACATGATTAAACTGGGGTGCAGGACTAAAGGTAAGACCTTTGGATAGAACGGAAACTTCAGTGGGGTTTAGGTTTTTTGTGGATAGGTTGACCACAGTGTTCTGGGGTTGTTGTGGGGGCCAAAACAACCCCAGAACACTGTGGTCAACCTATCCACAAAAAACCTAAACCCCACTGAAGTTTCCGTTCTATCCAAAGGTCTTACCTTTAGTCCTACACCCCAGTTTAATCATGTTGCTCTTGTCAAAGACCTACTCTCCTTTTCCCGATCCCTACGATGGAAACACTACTACGCCACCAATCCCTCTGACCGCAATGTACCTAATCCCAATATTGAACCCTGCCTGACCCAATTCATACCACCATCCAACAAAGATCCCCCTGCACTCCCACCTAACCACCCTCTGGTTACCCTCCAAGAGTTTCTCACCTCCAACTTGTCCTCACCATCCTTTCCCAAGTCCCTTCCCAAGAACTCAAACCTTTCAGCAGAAGAAAGAAGAGCCATCCAAAACCTTAAAACTAATCCTGACATCATCATCCTCCCTGCTGATAAAGGTTCCACCACTGTAGTTATGGATCACAGTGACTACCTGGCAGAAGGGCTCCGCCAACTATCTGACTCCTCCACCTACAAGTTGTGCCAGATTGACCCCATCCCCAAAGTCCAACAAGATCTCCAATCCCTACTAAAATCCTATGGCCCCTCCCAGAAACTCTCCCCTGAATCCATCTCCCTCCTCACCCCAGCAGCACCCCGCACACCCACCTTTTACATGCTCCCCAAAATCCACAAACCTAATAATCCTGGACGCCCTATTGTGGCTGGTTACTGTGCGCCTACCGAACGAATTTCAGCCCTAGTTGACCAACACCTCCAACCTATTGTCCAAAATCTACCTTCCCACATCAAGGATACCAACCACTTCCTTCACCGACTCTCCACCATTCCCACCCCTTTGCCTCCTGGATCTTTACTTGTCACAGTGGATGCCACCTCCCTATACACCAACATCCCACATGCCCATGGCCTTGCCGCTCTGGAACACTACCTCTCCCAACGTCCCTCTGAACGCAAGCCTGATACCTCATTCCTCATAACCCTTACCAATTTCATCCTACTTAACAACTACTTTTCCTTTGAGGGGAAAGTTTACCATCAAATCCAAGGCACAGCCATGGGCACCCGCATGGCACCCTCCTATGCCAACCTGTTCATGGGCCGTCTGGAGGAATCCTTCCTAGCATCCCAAAACCTCAAGCCTCTGGCCTGGTTCCGGTTCATTGATGATATTTTCATGATCTGGACTCACGGCCAGGACACCCTATCCTCCTTTCTTCAGAACCTCAATTCCTTCTCTCCCATCCACTTCACCTGGTCTTCCTCAACCAACCATGCCACATTCCTGGATGTCAACCTCCACCTCACTGATGGCTCCATCCACACTTCCGTCCATATTAAACCTACCAACCACCAACAGTACCTACATTTTGACAGTTGCCATCCCTTCCACGTCAAAAAATCCCTCCCTTACAGCCTGGCCACCCGTGGACGGCATATCTGCAGTGACAAGAATTCCCTTTCTGAATATGCTGAAGGTCTCACAAAGGCCTTCACAAACAGAAACTACCCCACAGACCTAGTCCGCAAACAAATCTCCCGTGCCATATCCTCACACACCCCAAATCCTCTTCCTAACACTAGTAACCATCCACAAAAGAGCGCTCCCCTTGTCACCCAGTACTACCCTGGTCTCGAACAACTAAATTCCATCCTTCGCCAAGGTTTTGATTTTCTATCCTCATGCCCTGAAATGAGAGACATCCTGCCCAAGATCCTTCCCACCCCTCCTAAAGTGGTGTTCCGTCGCCCTCCCAACCTTCACAACATCCTAGTTCATCCTTATGCCACCCCGAAACCCAGCTCACTGCCACAGGGATCATATCCTTGTGGAAGACCCCGCTGCAAGACCTGTCCAATCCACCCACCCAGCACTTCCTATTCCAGTCCTGTCACAGGCTTATCCTACCCTATCAGAGGCCGGGCCACTTGTGAAAGCAGCCACGTAATTTACCAACTGTGCTGCAAGCACTGTACAGCTTTCTATATTGGCATGACCACCAACCAGCTGTCCATTAGGATGAATGGCCACCGCCAAACTGTGGCCAAAAACAAGGTGGACCACCCTGTGGCACAGCATGCAGCGGAGCACATGCTTGATTTCAATGGCTGCTTCACAACCCGGGCCATCTGGATCCTCCCATCCACCACCAGCTTTTCTGAACTGCACAGATGGGAGTTATCCCTACAATACATTCTCCGATCCCGAAATCAACCAGGCCTCAACCTACGATAACTTCCCTATATATATATATTTTTCCATACCTTACAGTTCCTACCTCTCTATCCCAAACCTCACCTATTTTGAGTGGTGTGTGAATGTGTGATCGTGTGTTTGTATATATATATATATATGTGTATGTATGTATATATGTATGTATATATATATATGTATGTGTGTGTGTGTGTGTGTGTGTGTGTGTGTGTGTGTGTGTGTGTGTATGTGGTCTTGTGCACTTGCAGTGTACATGAATTATTTTACTTTATTTTACTTTATTTTATTTTATTTTCTCCCCTCACCCGCCTCCCCACTCCATTCCTAAGCTGCATCTCGTTATTCCCATCTAACACATCCCCACCACCGTGACGTAACCTTTCTATCCCTTCCCCCTCCCCTCCCCTCCCGTCCCTGATTCGCTGCAGAGCGTGATTCGAAGTGTGGCAGTCGGAGGTGATGGTTGTATGACTGTGTTGTGTGCCTGTGTGATTGCGTGAGTGCTCTATTTCTGAAGAAGGCCATGGCCGATAGCTGAATGTGTTGTATGTGTGTGTCTTTTGTATGTGCCTGTCGCAGCTCGTCGCCACGTCTTTGCGGTGAGTAGTAAACTGTCCTCACTATATTAATTATTTACTTTAAAAAAGTAACTTTATAAGGTCAAATTAGGTGTATCCATCATCTTAATTATGTAACCAGTCACAGTGAACAGTGTTATTTTTTCAGGGAATCTAGCAACACGAGTATTTAGTATTTGAGTCACTCCACGTCAGTTCAACCAACTCATGACCCCCATGGTCTCAGGTTTTGTTATAAATTGGCATATTTGTTCCATTAGTGGACTTAAAAAATCCAAAATATTTCTGCTCTGTCTCAAACCATTTAGATTTTACAGCCTGTTGAAGTTTTTGGGATTTAGTAGATTTTGGTTGTTGGTCAGAGGATATTCTATAATTTATATCTTCCTCATTTGCCAACTAATAGTGAATGTGTGTGTGTGTGTGTGTGTGTGTGTGGGGGGGGGGGGGTGCATGTCAATGTGTAAAGATTTAAAAAATTCTGTTAATGAAGACATTATACGATTGCACATATTCAGTAAAAATCCTTAATTGCAGTTTTCAATATTTTTTGAACCAAATATGGAGAACGGCTTTAAGAGCAATGTTCTCAAGAGGGAAAATAATATTTGAATAGCCCTTTTTTATACTTTTTCTTAAAGACACACACTGTTGTTATGGCCTTCAGTCCGGAGACTGGTTTGATGCAGCTCTCCACAATACCCTATCCTGAGCAAGCCTTTTCATCTCCTCATAAGAACGACAAACCACACCCACTTGAATTTGTTTACTATACGCGTCTCTGTCTCCCTCTGCGATTTTTACCCCCACACACTTCCCTCCAATGCTAAATTTACGATTCCTCTATGTCTAAGAATGTGTCCTACCAAGCGATCCCTTCTTTTAGTCAAGGTATGCCAAAAATTCCTTTTCTCACCAATTCTGTTCAGAACCTCTTTATTAGTTATGTGATCTACCCACCTAATCTTCAGCATTCTTCTGTAGTACCACCTTTCAAAAGCCTCTAGCCTCTTCTTGTCCGCACAGCTTATCGTCCATGTTTCACTCCCATACAAGGCAACACTCCACACAAATGCCTTCAGGAAAGACTTCCTTACACTTAAATTAATATTCGATGTTAGCAAATTTCTTTTTCAAAAATGCTTTTCTTCCCATTGCCATTCTGCATTTTATATCCTCAGTACTGTGACGATCATTTGTTATTTTATTGCCCAAGTAACAAAACTCCTCTACCTCCTTTATTGCTTCGTTACCTAATCTAATTCCTTCAGCATCACCTATTTTCTTACCCTGCACTCCATTACCCTAGTTTTGCTCTTGTTAATGTTCATCTTATAAGCAACCTTTCAACACACTGTCCATTCCGTTCAATTGCTCTTCCAGGTCCTTTGCTGTATCTGACAGAATTACTATGTCATCAGCAAAACACAATGTTTTTAATTCTTCCCCCTGAACTTTAATTCCTTCTCCAAATTTCTCCTTGCTTTCCCTTATAGCTTGCTCAATGTACAATTTGAACAACAATGGAGAAAGGCTACAACCCTGTCTTACTCCCTTCCCAACTGATGCTTCCCTTTCATGCCCTTCAAGTCTAATAACTGCAGTCTGGCTTTTGTACAAGTTGTAAATAACTCTCCTTTCCCTGTATTTTACCCCTGCTGACTTCAGAATTTGAAAGAGTGTATTCCAGTAAACATTGTTAAAAGCTTTCTCCAAATCTACAAAAGCTAAAAATGTAGGTTTGCCTTTCCTTAATCTATCTTCTAAGATAAGACGTAAAGTGAGTATTGCCTCCCGGGTTCCTACGTTCCTCCTGAATCCAAACTGATCTTCCCCGGGGTCAGCTTCTAGCAGCTTTTCCATTCTCCTGCAGATAATTCGTGTTAAAATTTTGCAACCATGACTTATCAAACTGATGGTTCTGTAATTTTCACACCTGTCGGTGCCTGCTTTCTTTGGAATGGGGATTATTACATTTTTCTTGAAGTCTGAGGGTATTTCGCCTGCCTAATACATCCTACACACCAGTTCAAATAGTTTCGTCATGGTTGGCTCTCCCAGAGACTTTAGTAGCTCTGAGGGTATGTCATCTACTCCTGGGGCCTCGTTCTGACCTAGGTCTTTCAGGGCTGTGTCAAATTCATCTCTCAGTATAGTATCTCCTATTTCATCTTGATCTACTTCCTCTTCCCTTCCTACAACATCGTCTAAGTTCATTTCCTTTGTAGAGCTGCTGTATGTACTCTTTCCACCTTTCAGCTTTCCCTTCTTTGCTGAGAACTGGTTTCCCATCTGAGTTCTTGATATTCGTAGAGTTGCTTTTCTTGTCCCCAAATGTCTTATTTTCCTGTAGGTGGTATCTACTTTTCCCCTTCTTATACATTCTTCTACAGATTTGCATCTGGCTTCTAGCCACTCCTGCTTAGCCATTTTTCACTTCCTGTCAATCTCATTTATTTGTCGTCTGTACTCTATTTTGCCTGTTTCATTTACTGCATTCACTCTACCAAACACTAAAATAAAACTTGTGGCTTTTTCACTCTTTCGTGGTGTAGTAAATAATAAATTTGTATTGTCCGCTACGATGGTTGGCGCTGTCTAAGATCGGGTGATCTCGCCAGTGCCACCTGCCGTGGTGCTGCGGCAGTGCGCGGCAACACGCCGGCTGCCCAGAGTTAGTTTGCTTTTCATAAGGTGCGCCTCGGTGCTTCAAATGCAATATACGAACAGTATCTTTTGTTATTGGTGACTTATGTCATGTGTGTGTACCTTACTGTGTAATTGTTCAGTTATACAAGTTTCTTTAAGCATTTTCTACGAGTGTTCATAAAATGGGGTTTATTAGTTCACAGACAAAATTAATTAGCAAACGTCTCTTGCTTCCTTAGATTGTTCTAAATGTGGAATTCCTCATATTTAATTAAAAACATTTTAATTAAAGACTTGAAAAGTAGACGGTATTGAGAAATAGAAAGAATATTAATTATGTTTCTTGGTTTTCAACACAATAACTTTGTAAACAAGTAGGTAAATACAGCTTTAAATTTTGTTGCAACAGTCATATAATAACTAAATTCTATGTCAATATTTTTTGAGTTCCTCTAGTATTTACAAAACTATGTTCACATAGGCCAGGCAATATTGAGTAAAATTGTAAGCCCTCTCACTCATTGTCTTTGGATGGTCGGCAATGCCGATGATGTGATGGATGGGAATAAAACAAGAATCTCCTCTCTCGGGCCAGAAAAATGATTCTGATGGTCCATGAGAATGTAGAAAACTTACAAGCACACCTACAGAATTTACCTCATTAACCATTCTAAAATACCATAGTTTGTCAAACACAAGCAATAAAACACCCAGAATATAAATCCTCTAGTTTGACAAATGTATTTTGCATTTTGTCACACACATTTAATGTGAGAGCTGGTTTTGAATCACTGCTGATTCTTCTAGCTACTATTACTTCCAAATCATACATTGGTTGGAAGTCGTGGAAAGTTCTAGTGCCTGGAAGTGTTTGAACATTTCTCAGTCAATTCTGCAAAGTCTGTCAAGTTGAGTGAACTGAGCCTTTACAGATAAGTTTAAAGTTAGTATTTTTAATACAGGCTTTGCAACACTCAAATAGCTCATTTGTTGTTTTATTTGTCTCTCCAGGTGTCACTGTAGACTTTCCTTCCTAGCTAAGCATCTTTCATTACCCACTATACCATCATGTTCTGTTTGAACATGACTCGTACCAAAAAATACCATTGGGCTTTGAGCTGAAAATCTTTCTGGTGCATACAGAGCATCATTAAATTATATTTTTATACTGGTCAGCACAGCCACAACTAAAGTAGTAAATGTTTCTTATGTTTTCAAAAATGATGTTATATTTTTTGGATCTCTTACACCATGAATACATCATGTTGAAGATCATCAGAAACGATACAAAGTGGTAAAATGAGTTTTTCATTACTTGCATCTCTGCAGTGAGTCATGACTGGATGAATAGTGCATGAAAGTGAATTCCAGTGGTAACTTTGTACTTCATCTTTTATTACAAAAGCATAGTTTTCACTGAAACCCATAGTATTGATTGCCAGATTTGAGGAAGCTGTTTCCTTTAAATTTCTAAGAAACAACAATTATGACTTGGCTGTGTATGAATGTGGTATTAACTCATTCAGCTGCCCCACTAACTTTTCAATGAACTCCCCTACTGAGCTTGAACACCTTACCATTTCAGATCAGTTGGTTGAAACCCACTGACTGTACTCTATAGAATTTTGTTCGTCATTTTGATTGTAAAAAACTGATCAAATTATCTTTTGACGGACACTTATCAACGCCTCGGCATACATTCCTGCTTTCATTTTCACACAGAAGATATGAACTAAGTTCTTTGTAATTGTTTTCAATACCAGTTCCATGTGTCAACAAAATGACATTTTGATGCATGATGCATACGCAGACAAAGTGTGTACCACTTGCACCAGGCAAAATGCATCACTTAGGCCTCAAAGAACAAAAATTTGAAAGTCAGGATATTCCAACTTAAAAACTGAGCAGAGCTCACAAAGATTACATAAGATAAATCGCTTTCTCTTATATTCCTTCCCCCCCCCCCCCTCCCCCTCCTATGCTCACTGCATCCTTCCGTCCAATCAAAATTCTGGATTGGTCATTATTCTGATCATTGAATGAAGAATTGAGTTTATCAGTGGCAATACTTTTCATCGGGCTCTAGTCCAACATCATACACCCCCACCCCCCTTCAATTTCAAGTAGTTGCTTCCTGCAAGATCTACACAGGCTTTGTCCTGGTTTTTGATACACATTTTTTACTTTGTTCTATAGTTTCAATTCGAAGTGTTTTCTTAATTGGTGGTTTGTGTTTCTTGAAAGGATCATAAACCTTTTGTAAAAATTCTTACTTTTTCAGAAAGACACATTGGTGTTGGTGGCGGCATTTAAGTTGTCATCCAACTATTTTCAATTTTAAGATAGTTAACTTAGTTTGAGACAGTTCTTCAATAGACTGTATGGCTTTCTTTTTGACATAATGCAATAAATGAATATAACTTTACCAACACTGCATTTTTCCATTATACTATACAGCAAAATAAAACATTTAAAAAATTCTCTCTCCAATGAGATATCTTTTTCAATTTATCTGAAACTGAAGAATTACTCACTAAAATAGTTGTACAGAGTATGAAGGAATGTTTTCAGTAAACAGCAGAGAGCAAGAATAGGACAACAAAGTATGATGCTGTGCATTTCTACAAAGCCACACTGTTGGTTTCAGAACTCTTGCAGAAAGAAACAGTACACCAAGAGTTCAAAGCCATACACAATAAATATTCCTTCCTGAGATTGGAATGACTCCTTTCCCACTTCCTTAACACAAATTTATTAATTTTTGTTGGCCACTACATGTTAGTGTCAGGATGTTTTAAATTACATTTCTCTTAACTCTATACATTGATGGACACACTACATTAGTTTTATCAATGTTTGTTGGTAAATGTGGGAGATATAAATTTGCAATTTTTGAACAATGACAACTGAAAGTTATTAAATTTTAAAAAATCTTTCACAGGTTCAATCTAAATGGTTTGAGACACAGCAGAAATATTTTGGTTCCCTACTTATAATCATAAAAGGAATAAATATGCCAATTTATATCAAAATCTAAGACCATGGGTGTTAAATCTTACTTTTTTTGGATGATTTGATATGGAATGACCCATGAAAATATGGATAATTTGCAAGAAGCATTGCACATCGCATCAACAGCCTACTATCAAACATGGCCTACAGTCAATATGTATTTAACATGCAAGCATTCAAATGCTATCGTAACTTCTGTATTATTCACAAAAATTTAAACTTTACTCTTAGGTTCCTGACTAACCACTCCCTTTAAAACCATGACATTCGTATAAAATAGTAAAGTACTGCTGTCAATTGAAATGACATCTATAACTAGCTTTTCAAAAAGACCTTACTCCGGTCTAATATGAGATATTTGTAGAAAATGGCAAAGTACTTTTGACAAGCTGGACTGCTGATGTCTATGCCAACTGACAGCAGTGCTTTACTATTTTTTAAGAGCATGTCATGATTTTAAAGGACGTGGTTAGGCAGGAACCTAAGAGTACAGTTTAAATTCTCGCACACAATAAAGAAGCTACGATAGCATTCTAATACCTACATGTTCAATACATATTGACAATAGGCCATTATCAATACTCTGCCATTATTGATAGCTGGCCATCAATGCAACATGCAATGCTCCTTTCAAATTACCAAATTATGTTACATGAAGATAAATTAGAAATTCTTAAGGTTGAACACTAGTCCCGAGTTATGAGAACAGAATTTTAAAAAAAACAAGACAACAGTATCAAACACTACAACTGACCTACAATATGGTAATACTGAAGGACTGAATACACACACACACACACACACACACACACACACACACACACACACACACACACACAATTCCAAAACAATACTTTTAAAATAAAACTTTCCATTACGCACAAAGAAACTTTCCTTTACAACAGTGGATGAGAGTTCTCTTTCTGAGGAAGGCCGCAGCTGAAAATTTAGAATTTGTGTGTTTATATGTCTTATTTGTGTCTGCCGGCAGCTACTATTACGAATGATCAATTTTTTTCAAATAATTATTGTTTTTGATTAAAACATTGGGCCGTTGTATTGCATAAAGTAATACAAATTAATAAAGAAAGTAAAATGATTAATGTTTCGAGTCGTGCAACACAACACGTTGACGTCAGGGATCAAATTTGTCTGCCCTAAAGCCTCGCCTAATTATATTTTGATGTCATACTCATAAAAAAAAATAAAAATGGTATTAACTGTAAATTAAACTGGAAACTCTAGTGAACATTTAAGGTCACCACAAGAGAGCACCACCACATACCAACAGCATCTGTAAACACATACCAAGCCAATGTTATGGGTAAAAACTGATGGGTTGAATCTTGAGCTTCAAATGACTCATTTTTTACAGCAGAATAGTAGCACATTCGCAGGGAATAAATGTTTTGTAACGAATTTTAGTACACCTAAATGTCATTACAAGGCTGTCAAATTTCATAGCGATACTTAAAAACTGAGTGCAATTCATTTGTCAATAATATTGATTTCTAAACACTTTGCATGCAAAGCTACATAAAAGGAGAAAAACAGTACTTCCATGTAGTGACAAGTTCTCTATGTACTGTTCTCAAGATATTTTGAAGTAATTTTAGAAACTTACGTTTAAAACCCATCCCTACATGGATGTGGCAGTCTGTTTCCCCCCTTTATGTAACTTTGACCACAAAGTATTTTAAATGAGAAAAAGTATATTATAGATAAATGAATTGCACTCAATTTTCATTAATTAAGAAACTGTTGCCCATGTATGTACTTTTTCATTCACCACCTGGTATCTGTTTGTATTAATTGCACCAACATCAAATTTCTTCTTGTTACTATGAAACCCAAATCTACTGACTAAACCACAAAAACTGCATGTCACAAATTATCTTCTTTCATTACCAATAATGGCTCTATCCACAACACTTGATTGCCTTTTGCTACCAGCACCAACATGTTAAATAGAAACTAGTGGCTTCTAACGTAGGATCTAAGCCTGTTATACAAGGTCAGTCACACACCACATCCTTAAATTGGCATAATTGAAGACTGCGATCCAACCTGTCCACTTTGAACAATGGCATCATATCTGAGTCTCTTAAGATACACTACATAGATAGGCCTATACCAACAAGCAAACCAAACACTATCAATGAATGGGATAATAATACTTGTGTATTGTAGATAATAAATAATCTGTGATTATCCTCTTAAATGACATATTACCATAACAGAATGTACAACTGACCACAGGTCTCAGAAAAAACTGTCAGTCTACAGGCCTACCTAACTATCTGAGAGACGCTACAGATTACTTTTTAAACACAAAATTATAATCTAAATCTAGGTTTTACTTGTAAACAAATTATGGTCTTCAAGTCAGATATGATGCAATTGGTCAATGACAATGGATCATATCACGGACTTCAATTGTCCCTTCAATTTTGTAACTGTGTGTAGCTAATCTTTTTTTATCTACAGCTTCAATTGTTACGTCAATTCGTTTGTTCATGCCATAAAATTCCATTACAATGTAATTTCCATTACTTTTCATTGATATCTGCTACAATAACTACAGCTCTGACACAAAAGCTGTCATCTACCTCTCAGTCAAGCAAGAGCAAGTCACCAGCAATGGTACAGAACACTTCGACTTAGCAGTGACGAACAACACACAGGACACAAAATGTGTGTCTAGGATGCGTGAGATTACAAATAAACTAATGCTTGGTGCACCAAGGAAGCAGGCCAGTTTGCGTAAGACTAACAGTGTTAACTGGAAACACTCCCACAATATTTTAAGGTGTTAAAACTATAATTTGACACTATCATGGTATCAGCATATTGAAATTAATTATTTTCCATTCACAACATCCAATCTGTATGAGGCAAACAATTATTAGGATATTTTCTCAACTCTGGGTCACTCACCAATTTAATATGATCAAATAAAAAAGACTCAGGTAGCAGATGTTCAAAGTTCTGATTCTTATGCACAATCTAGTCTTTTTTACATTTGGCCTATTTACATTCCACTCCACCGATGAATTTGCTGTTGTTACATCGGTGGTGTAGCCAAACATCTAAGTTACATTGGAAGAGGATAATTTAGTTTTGAGAGAGTGGAAACATTTTCCATATGCCAAGTAAAAATTACTACACCAAAATATTGCTTGCCTGCCATTTATATGGAATCTGTTTATAAATTGAGGCATTTCATGTAATACTATGATACATTTATCAATCCAGAGTGAACTTTTCACACGAAGTCATATTTGAAACCTAATACAATAATCCACTAGATATTATTGTACAGTTTTGGAGATAAAATAAACTCATTCTCAAATAAGTTTTCATTAGACCTATCTCAAGAAACTGTGTTAGGTGAAACAAAGGGGGATTTATTTAGTACAGTAATTGCACCTCAATACATTTACCAGCATACACAACAGCAAACTTTGCATCAAGTCAAGGACAATGTGTATGTGGGATCCAATTAAAAGAACCTGAATCATGTCACTAATATAATGATAACCAGTTCTTCAATAACAACTGATAACCCGCCTAAATGAAAAACTGGCTACCACCTGTCAGCTTTGACCCATGAAGTCATTCACATGTCACCAACCCGTATATGGGTTATCTTAATACTTCAGTATTGTAAATAAAAAATAATCTGTAGTTATCCTCGTAAATCAACCGAATGCATCCAAAAAATTCGCGCCTCCGGCGCTCACATGCGGTAAAAAAAGGGAAGCTATGTAACCTAATCTATAACTTACCCTCAGAGAGAAGTTACCGGTACAGATGACTTTTTAAGCACAAAATATAAATCTTGTGTTTATAAACAAACTATCATCTTTAACAAACCCACCACATAAACTCGCGCCTTCTACAAACACGCACGCACTACAAAGTTACCGCCCTGCGATGACCTCAGGGGGCAACGCTGACGGGCGGTATCCCAGTCTTCAGGTGAGCAGCTTCATTGCTTTAGTTAGGAATGATGTTACTCACCTATTGATATCAAATATCTTGCGATATCTTTAATGCAATATTTGATTTCAATAGGTCAATAACATCCCTAATTAGAGCAATGAAGCGAAAAATGCTATAACAGAACGTCTGAAATCGTTAAAAATTTCAACACATGACACTTTGTTAGTGACAGTTCAAAAGTGACGTCACTACTGATTACAGACCACACAGTTAACACGATGGCTATGCTACACAACAGGCCTCTGTTGTCCCAGAACTGAAAAACTGATGTATATTACAATACTACGTGGCACATATCTGTATACAACACATTTGACAAAAATCAACATACTGCAGGAAATCTCTGATCTCCCTGGTCGGCGAATGGATTATAATCTTCAACAAGACCCCTCTGTACACTGCTTGTATTACTTGTCACTTGCTGAATTGCTGGGTCCTACGGAAGAAAATAGGGAAAAAAATGTTAAGCTGTCACTAGATCATATGACTCTCGCACACGTATGTCAAACGTTCGTCCAAACAAAGTCAACTCGTGCAAACTGCTTACCGCAAAAGGCTCTGTTGGCTCCCCGAAGGGATTTTCATCAAAACCAGCCGACATATTTAATTGTATTTAATATTCCCTACACTTAATACGGTGTCCACTACGAATAACGCGGTAGATATATTACGGTTATACTGTGTTTTAATCCATCATCCGATGATACCGTGACACCACTGCGCAAGATTATGTCGTCACAACGACACTCCAATCACGTATCGAATTGGATTAAAGAAGCGGTTCCTTTAAACTGAAGTAATAATACACTTGGATTACTGGAGATACGACGAAACTGTCATTTCACGTAAACGCACGTATTGTATAGGACTCGATTTTTAACGAAGATACATGTTTTTGCCTCGTATGACAGCTGAACTACGAATTTGTTTTACAGAAAGTTTAATCGCTTTTGCCTGTCAGACTTAAATTTCAGAGCACTTCAACGGCGCAGAAGTTCCACATTTCAACTTCCTTGTTTTACCAAGATATGCACATCGAATAAAATTGATTTTATATGCCTGTAGACAATTACAAAATTGTCTTAGGTATTGTCCAACACATATATAATTTAATTTTACAAGTGTAATCAAATATATATACGTATAAAAATTTACTGTATATAGGCCAATTCACACTGTCCGTCAAGTCACGTCACCGTCCGTCAGAACATTCCGCAATGTATTTCTAATGGCGGCATTCACACTGTCCGTCACCGGACCGTCACGTCACGTTAAGGTTTCTCGAGGAGAATGTATTGACGGAACGGCCGTCTGCTAACATCGGAAGTTAACCTATTTTCGTCACGCGAATTACATGTTGCAGTCGACGATTGCAGTGTTTATATGCAAATGTGTCTTAGTCATCTTTATTTTGTTGTTATACTTCGTTTTAGGGGTAAATCTCAAATGTTTCATGACGACTTAAATATTTTTGTCAATTGAGTGTCCTCCTAAAATCGAGGTAGGATATCTGAAACCAAAAAATGGTTTATGATGCGTAACATTGTAACAGAAAAGACTGACGTAAACTGTTTATTTGAATAAGATTGTAAAGTAGCCACCAGTCGAGTCAAAATGTCGAAGGAAATTGTAAATGCTGGCGTTGTGTTTCTCGCAACAGTTTTAAAAGAACAAATAATGAACCAAAAGCAAAACGAAAAAGTAGAAAAGAATAAAAGAAAATGGATTAGAAGGTGGATTTCGAGGAGGGATAAATATGGTGCTTCTGCAAAGCTTTTGGGTCAATTATCGTGTGAAAGTCCTTCTGCCTACATAAATATAATGAGGATCACATAAGAAAATTTTGATAGATTACTGTAAATGGTAGAGGATAAAATAAGGAAACAGAATACCGTTATGAGGAGGATGGCGATCTCACCAAGACTAAAATTTAAATAATCGTTATTTTTAATGTCCCATAATACTGGAAAACTTCGATAAATTTTCAGAAATTTGATTACACTTTCACTTCATATTTTGTTTGGTGGGACACAGAACTTTTAATATCTTTATTTAAGTTGATCACAAAATTTCTCATCGTTTTGACGCCCAGTTTCGGTCAGGATGACCATTTTCAAGTCTACAGCAAATCAGAAACAGGATACATCTAGTATTAGACTACCTTAGAAAACATAAGGCAGTCATCAATACATGTAATATAGCCATATGGCTTCATCACAGCATAAGTGTATCATCATTAAGGAATGTAACAACAGGTATGATGTATAATATTTTTAACACGTTTTTTATATTGATGACTGTAACGCCTTATTTATGTTTTATAAGGTACCGTAGGCTATTACGAAATTTGTCCTGTTTTCGATTTCCTGTAGACTTGAAAATGGTCATCACTGACCCAAACCGACGAGAAATTTTGTGAAATTAAAGATATTAAAAATAATTACAAAATGGATCACTGATATAAATTCGCGACCATATCGCACCTTGGCAAACAGAACTGTTTGGTATCACCTAACCTCCAAAAAATATATCATATGCTACGTCATGTTTCAATTGTTTTTACGAAGACGCTAGCGTCTGAATTCGCTGCGTGTCATTGCGTCAACCTATTCATTCGCTATTCGTCCATACGCCGAGCAACAACAGACGCCAGCGACTAGCGACCAAATAGGCTCCGTGTAATATACCCTTAATTGCGGCGTTCACACTGTCTGTCACCGGACCGTCACGTTAACGTCACGTCAAGCTTTCTCGCGAAGAATGTTTTGACGGAACGGCCGTCTGCTAACATCGGAAGTTAACCTATTTTCGTCACGCAAATTAAATGTTGCAGTTGATGATTGCACTGTTCATATGCAAATAAGTCTTATTCATCTTTATTTTGTTGTTATACTTTGTTTTAGGAGTAAATCTCAAATGTTTCATGACGACTTAAATATTTTTTGTCAATTGAGTGTTCCCCTAAAATCGAGGTCAGATATCTGAAACCAAAAAATGGTTAATGTTACTTAACTTTGTAACAGGAAAGACTGAAGCAAACTGTTTATTTGAATAAGATTGTAATTTGATTACGCATTTCTCATTAAATAACATTTTAAATGAAAAAGTCAGTTCTAATGAAAGACAAAAATTCAGTTGTTTACGACGGTATTAATGATGTCAGTGAGCAAATCTTAATGGATAAAGTACATAGGCGCTATTTATGCTCTTACAAGTATAGTTTGATGTCTTCATATTTTTATTTTTTCGCTTGAAAATATATGTCAATGTTTTGAAATGTTGTTTCAGTTCTCAGTACGTTGGCCAAAAACATACACTGCAAAGTTTTCTTTGGCCGTCGATAACATTTAGCGTTGTTGTTCCCCCTTTCTAGTATTAAACTATGACTTTCTGCATAACAGATCGCCACTCATAACCTCACTTTCAACATCGCGTATTGAATGGGCGAATTGACGTGACGGATATGGACGGACAGTGAGAATACAACTTGACGTGACGGACAGTGTGAATTGGACTTAAATGCTCTACCTTCGTGTAGAAAGTTTTTTTGCACCTTACTAAGAGGGTCCAGAGTATGTCCAATAAAAATTACTATTTCTATTGTTATATGAGTGCACATCAAATCTGCTTTCTTACAAATGTATGTTTTGTTTAATATAAGTCAGTGACTTCAATATATGAAGAAACTAGTAACAGTAAGAGATGCTGTATGCAAGAAGTTTGATCATTTAAGCCAAATATACACCTAATAGCCCTTTTTCTGCCATAAAAAGGCACCAAACTATCAAAAATGACATATGCAATGAGAATCATATGGAACAACACAAGTGCTGAAACAGATCAATTTATTTTGTTCACGCACTCTCCCATTTCAGATATGGCATCATATCTGGGGGAAATTCCCCTCAAAGTATTACAAATTTCAGGAAGCAGAAAAAGATAGTGAGAATAATAAAAAATGTGAACAGTAATAAATCATGCAAACCGCTTTTTAAAGAACTTAGGATTCTATCCCTGACATGTATTTATATACTTGAGGTGATCACGTGTGTGAAAAAGATCATGCTAAAAAAAGAAGATGTATTTATTCAAAATAAAACAGTACATGAACACCATACGAGGTCAAGTAGTGACGTACACAGACACCATAGTCATACCATCCTGTCCAAAAAAGGGTGCAATCATCCAGGGCCACAACTATTTAATAAGTTGCCCAGTCACTTAAAAGATATAAACAAAGTACACACATTTAAAAAAATCTGTAACCTCATATCTTTTGGAAAACTGCTTTTACTCAGTACAACAGTATCTGAAAAACTAAGTGTGCAAATATTCAGAACATCTCCTGAATAATAAGTATAAAAGAAAACAACTGTTAAAATAAGAGTGAAAGAATGGCTGATCCTATTAAGTGTATTTATTGATGTAAAGCATGTAACAACGAGTTTAAAAGTTCCAAATAGTACCAAGTTTATTGTATTGTGTATACAGTGTATGTTAAGTGTGAAAAATTGCATCAAGATTATTGTTTTGTGTGTCTACTGTATTGTAAGCTAAGCATATAAAAATTATAAACTGTGTTAAAGTACCATATTGTAACAAGTTTATGGTACAATGTTGTATGCAAGTCCAACATATATCGTATAATATATGTACCTCAAAGATTTAAGGACGTAAATAAAGTAAAATAAAATAAAAACATTTGGCTCCAGCAGAATTTCCCCACAAAAGCCCACCAAAATGAAGGTAGTAATAATAATAATACTTTATTCAACATTGAATGGTACATTGCACATGGACAAAAAACACAGTAATGATTACAGTTATTTGTACAGTAAACAATGATACATTCTTCTGAATATGTCATTCATTTACAAACAATATATTACGATAAGATGTTTACTGATTACTATTTACACAATTTTACAAAACATTTGTTGTTTTTCACATAAGTATGGTAGGCTACTCATCTAATGTGTAGAAAGGGTATTTTTTTAAAAAAATTCTTAAGCTGAAACTTCAGTTTAATTATAGGAAGAGCCATAAGTGCACTGGGCAGTGCATTTGATAATTTTATTCCTGCATACTGTGGCCCCTTTCATAGAGTGCTATTCTGTGGCTGCTGATATAAAATTTTTCTTTATTTCTAACATCGTCTTTGTGGAAATCCACATAAATGTTTGGGTGTAGTCTTTTCAGTGGCAATATTCCTTTAGAATGTACATGTTTACTACAGTTAACATCCCTGTTTCTGCAAACTAGTTGTGACATGATTCCCTATATTTTGCTCCACAGATTATTCTCCAGCCCTTTTTTGAAGATTGACGACCTTTTCTAGATTAGCTTTGGGTTTTGTCCCCCCATATTTCAATACCATAGTTCATGTGAGATAAAAAAAAGAGCAAGGTATGCAGACTTTAGGACTGTAGTGTCTTTACAGAATTTGCTAATAGTATTGATTGCAAATATATTTTTAGACAATTTGGTTGCAATGGAGTCAACATGTGTATCCCATTTCAGGTTGTTTTGGATTTTCAAACCAAGGAATTTTACACTAGACTCTTTTTTTACCAGTTCATTGCCAATGTACAATTTAATTTCATTATTCAAACTGCTTTCGTTAAACTCCATAAAACATGTTTTATTGGTGCTTACATTTAGGTGGTTTTCTTTAAAGAACTGAACAATTCCTTTTGAAATATTATTTCACTCGGCCTCTAGTTCATTGTGTGATTCCTTTTTGCACACGATGGATGAAATTCACAGTACAATATTGAGTATTGAATTTCATTTACATAAATCAAAAACAGATGGGGGCCCATCACCAAGCCCTGGGGCCAGTGGCGGCTACTCCTTGAGGACTCTGGGACGGCGCCCTCCCAAAAATATCCAACACGGAATACGTACCAATCGTTAATCACAAATCGAATCGAATAATTTTCGTGTGGCAGCAGCCCCTGTAAATAAATGATCAATGTTTTTAGACTAGGTAGTCTGCCAGCCAGGGTCAGCCAATGTTTTCAGAATGGGCTGACTGTCGGACTCTACGCGATCCGTCCGCGCCGTGTAAAGGCTGGCAATGGGCGCTAGAGTGAGTGGGGGTACTGGGGGTTGGGTGGGGGTAGTGTGCTGAACCGGGCCGCTTAGGACGGCGTCCGAGCCAAGGGCGCGAAATATACAAAGGCACACCGGCACCGGTCAGGCGGTTTCTAACAGGTGCAGTGCGTGTGATACTTGTGTCGTTGTTGCGAAGGTGCGTGTTGTTGCTTGTTTTTCTAGTTCCCTATTTAGAATAAATAATATAAATAGCGTAAACTGCATTTTAACATTTGGTAGTGAAAAATTGACTTTTGAAGGAAAGTTGGAATTAAAAAGGTTAGGACCACCGAGACTTGATTTGAACATTGTACAGACACAAAATGCGTGCAAAAGCAAAAGTAGTTTCACTAGGAAATTTAATCCTGCTTTATATAAACATACCAATGGTATTACTACATTTGTTGGTGACAGTCTTCTAACTTCAGTAACATATGTTTGTCGCTGACGAAGCATTTGTTTTCTCTGAACACTTACTTATATAGTTATACACACAATGAATTTACTTCTAATTTATATTATTTTAAGGTACAGTTTTGGATCTCTTGTGAAATCTAATAAAATGGGGTTACAAGGTTTTCATTGCCTGCAGAAAATATTAAAAACGACATATTTGTGCGTAAATTTGTTCGTATTTTGGTATAGGAGGAAAAAGTCGTGTTAGATGAAGGGTTAAATTACGTAACTAGCTAATAAAATTAATGCTATATTCTCCCCGTTCAAGAAATGTTCTGAAGGGACAAAATGTCGTGTACAATTGAAGAGACATGCCGCCCCTCCTAATAAACAGCCCACCAGCCGCCACTGCCTGGGGCACACCATATTTTATGTAAGTGATCTCCGAATTGTAGACACCACTTTCTGTTTTGAGCAGAACAAACTATTACTCATGTAACACTTTATTACGTCATAAGCAGTGCCTCTGATGTCAATGTTCCATAGTTTATCTAATAGGTTGTCAAATTCATACAATCAAAGGCTCTTTCAAGGTGTAAGTATACATAAGCAACATGTTCCTTGAATGAAACTTTTCACTCTGCAGCTGAGTGTGCGCTGATATGAAACTTCCTGACAGATTAAAATTGTGTGCCGGAACCAGGACTTGAATCTGGGACTTTGCCTTTTGCGGGCAAGCACTCTACCAACTGAGCTATCCCGACACAACTCACAATGCCGCCTCACAACTTTACTTCCGCCAGTACCTTGCCTCCTACTTTCATTCTGGAAACATCCCTAGGCTGTGGCTAAGCCATGTCTCCACCATATCATTTCTTCCAGAAGTGCTAGTATTGCATGTTTCGCAGGAGAGCTTCTGTGAAATTTGGAAAGTAGGAGGCGAGGTACTGGCGGAAGAAGTTGTGAGGCGGCATCGTGAGTCATGTCGGAATAGCTCAGTCTGTAGAGCGCTTGCCCGAGAAAGGCAAAGTCCCAGGTTCGAGTCCCGGTTCTGGCACACAATTTTAATCTGCCAGGAAGTTTCAACATGTTCCTTGCTCTCGATACCCCATAACACCTCTGCAATTATTTGAGCATCTGCAATGCTAGTTGATTTGCCTTTTAAGAATCCATTTTGATTTTCAAACATCAGGTTGTGTTTGATAAGAAAGTTTATAATCCTGTTATATATAACTTTCTCAACTGTTTAGGTAAAGACAGGAACGATTAAGATTGGTCTGTAGTTTTCAACTTTGTTTTTGTTGCCGTTTTTAAAGTTGGGGGTTACCTGGACTATTTTTAGTCTGCTGGAAAGGTGCCTGATTCTATTATATTATTGACTGCTATAGACAGAGGTACAGGGACATTTTGGGTACAGGCTTTTAAAACATTAACATTTAGGCCACACGCCCTGCTGAACTGGAGCGTTTTAGGGAGATAATGATGTTCATTATTTCTTCACAGTTTGTGGGGCTAGATATATACTATGGTCACATGCATTACCTTAAAACTGTAGGGCCTACTGCATGTTTTTATGTTTGTCAATTATGGCTTCCCCTACTGAAGAAAAATATTCATTGGAAATGTTTGCAATTTCCAGTTGTTCTTTTATGAGCATGCCAGTGTGGTTAATAATAAAGTCCATCTAGGATTTGTCACTGCATGCTCTAAAACTGTTTATGACTGCCCAGATGCCAGCAGTGGCATTGTGAGAGTTTTTAATCTTATTTGCAACATAGTTGCTCCTGGTCTGAGTAAGTAAGTCCTTATAGTGTGCTTGATATATTTTGAAGACTTCTTTTAGCTTGGGATTCTCTCTATCATTCAGCATTGCACTGTGAAGTAGTTTTGATTTTTCCCTAGCTTCAATGACATTACTATTTACCCAAGTGTTTTTGTTTACATTTTTTGTTTCTTTCATTTTTGTGGTTACAATTGGGCATGTGGTATCAAAACAGTAATAGAAGTCAGCAGCAAAGCTATCATATGAAAAGTTATTATTGTCAAAACATTTTTTTTTTTTTTTTTTTTTTTTTTTGCTAATATGCAGTTCAGTCTGTTTATGCTGTCATTATACATTATTCTTTTAGTTATAAATTGTTGCTTTTTGGTGACAGGGTGGGAGGCCCAATTTAAGTTGTACTGTATTGTAGTGATCAGGAATGGCTAATTTTAAAAGAGATGGACTGTGGGATATGTGGGTCATATTTGTTATTATGTTATAAAGACATGTTTTACTGTTGGTAATTTCTCTATTGGGTTCCCGAATGAGTGGGGTCAGCTTGAATTCATCACACAAGAGATGTAACTTTTTGGTGCTGGCATCATTAGTTAATAAATCTATATTTATATCCCCTGTAACTATAATATTTACATGACTATTTGACCCAGAAAATGTTGTGTCTATATAATCAAGCAAGTCAATCAGATTTTCAAGTAAGGTATCTGTTTTGGCTGCAAGTGGCCTGTAAACACCAATAAGTGCAATGTTAGATTTATTGTAGCAAATTCTAAGACTCCTTCCAAGCAGAAAGTACTCGCATCAATAACATTAAAATTACTTTCATTTACAGTGAAAATTGCTATACCTCCCCAGACTTGCCTTTCCTACTGAAGGCTGTGCAAAATTTCATACACTGTGGTTGACTAATGCTAATCAGAGCTTCATCGTACCAATGTCCAGTTACAACTAATATACCAGTTTTATCAATACATGAAATTACATCTAGATCATTATGCTTGTTTGTAAGACTACCAAACTTCTGATGTATGATTTTTTAGGCTGAGTGCATGTAGAAGAAGACATGGTAAACCATAAGGAATAGTTCCTTACAGACACAATCCTAAGGTTTCCTAAGGAGATATAAGACTGTAGCCAACCTACTGCATAGCTTTTCTGTATGCACACTACAACTTAATTCCTATCGAGGTGGATGCCAAACAATTTCACAGAGTTCGTAAAATTGTGATTTTCATTATTAATGTTTCTTAGGGTGAAGAGAATATGTTCAGTTCTGTTTTCGTTTAATGTGGCCCCATATTCTTGAAACCACAGTGCTGCCATATTCATCAAAGAATTATTAATTTACACTATTGTGTGTAGTGATAACGGTGGTATCTGTTGTAAGGCACACACACAGCCGATAACATACGTCGGGAGTCGGCCGCGAGAGTGCGCCGCGGGAAAATGCGGTAAACATCAGAGCACGTCACGGGTGAGTCAATGACACAAACAGCGCGGAGTTCTGCTCTGCGCGCAGTGTGTTGTTTACCAGGTACGAGCTCACATCGCGGGTATTCTTACAACCAGTGCAAGCCAGTGTTCTGTGTAGCAGTGACAGAGTTTTTTTCCGTGAACACAACATTTGGCGACGAGTGCGGTATTTTTCCTCCGCGCGTTTTCCGTCTGTAGTGGTTGTTCGTCTCACACAATGTCTACTGGTTCTTCCGATGAGATTCTGCGTCGCCACGTCGAACAACAAGAGGTTTTTGCATCGGCGATTCACGCTCAAAACCAGGTATTACAATCTCTTGCTACAGCCTTGTTTAGTGGGATCCAATCCCCGTCCACCCCACAGGTTGTTTCGCCCCCCGCGCCCCCTTTGTCTTATCCGCCACCTTTTCCGGCGTACGACGAGTCCGTCGAAGAGTGGGACGCTTATGAAAAACGATTAAGACAACATTTTCAGGCTTTTGGCTGGTCTGGTGGCACCTTATGTTATTCCTGTCGTGGCTGTCGCCTCGTCTGTATCAGCTCCTTTGCCAACTCGCTCCTTTGTAGGATCCTGCGTCGCTTTCTTTCGATCAAATGTGCGGCCTTTTTTCACAATATCACCGCAAACGGACTCATGTGATAGCGGCCCGTGTTGAGTTTTACCACTGCAGGAAGCAGCCACAACAGTCTTATCGGGCGTGGGCCGCGGACCTCCACGGTTTCATCCGTCGTTGTCATTTTGTTACGGATGTGCATAAAGAATCGTATGCCGATCATATGGTCCGGGACGCTATTATTCGGCTCACCCCCGATCGCGAGGTTCGCGAACGCGCTCTCCTGTGCGAAAATCCTTCTCTTTCAGAGGTCCTTAAGATTGCGCAGTCTTTCGAGGTTTCGCGGGCGGCGGGCAACCAAATTGAGGCTTGGTGTGAGGTGGCGGAAATCCAACCCACTTCTTCCCCGTTACAGGCAGGGTCGCAAAGGGATGACGCGGTCGCGACAGTCCGCGCGCAGCCTCGGCGCCGGGGCAATCGGCCCGTTGCACGGCAGCAGAAACTCGGGCCAGGCGGCGTGCAGTCACGCAACCGGAAAATGCTTCCTTCGCTTCCTCCCTGTTTTGTCGATCATGATAGACCTGACTGCCCCAAGCGGTGGTCCACGTGTCATCAGTGCCACAAGAAAGGTCACATTGCTTCTGTTTGTGCCTCCAAAATCCAAGATTCCGACGCCGAGATGGACGTAAATTGCGTCTCAGCGATTTAGGTTGCACCCAACACGCTCTTTATTCACGTTACGGTTTTCCACAAACAGTTGCGTATGCAAGTGGACACAGGCGCGGCCGTCACCTTATTGAACTCTAAGACTTATTTGGATCTGGGTTCTCCCTCTCTCTTACCGGTGTCACGGAAATTGGTCAGTGACAATAAACAACATATTCCGATCCTGGGACAGTTCTCAGCGCCTGTTACATACAAATCTGTCACTCGTAGGCTCACTTTTCTTGTTGTAAACAATGCTCACACGGACAACTTGTTTGGTCTTGACGCCGTTCAGGGGTTTGGGTTCGCTATTTCCGACGACGTCAACATTGTCTCTGACCAGGTGCCTTTTCCGCAACTAGACTCTTTACGCACCGAATTTTCGGCGCTGTTTTCGGCGGGGTTGCGCTGTGCTAATAATTTCCTAGCCCATATCACCTTGAAGCCCTCCGCCAGGCCCCGATTTTTCCGCGCTCGGCCAGTTCCGATTGCACTCCGTGATCACGTCAGTGCGGAGCTGGACCGCCTGGAGGAAGCTGGGGTGGTAAAACGAATTCCTTCTAGTGAATGGGCGACTCCCATGGTCATTGTAAAAAAACCGTCGGGGCGGTTGCGCCTTTGTGGCGATTTCAAACGTTCTGTGAACGCCCAATCTATCATCGACACTTATCCATTGCCGCGCCCAGACGAGCTTCTTGCGAAATTGGCGGGTGGACAATATTTTTCAAAGATAGATCTCTATGACGCATATTTGCAAGTTCCTCTCGATGCTGACTCTCAACGTCTCTTGGTCCTGAACACGCCCTTTGGTTTGTACCAATACTTGCGGTTGCCCTTTGGGGTGGCCAGCGCTCCAGCAATTTTTCAGCATTTCCTCGAACAACTCACACTGTCGGTGCCCGGTTGTGTCAATTATCTTGATGATATAGGAGTGTCCGGGTCCTCAGCCGATGAACATTTACGCAACTTACGTGCACTGTTCACAGTACTACAGGAGGTGGGGTTGACGTGCAACCTGGAGAAATGCCACTTTTTTCAGCCTTCTATCACTTTTTTGGGGTTTGAGGTTTCTAGTGAGGGCAGCAAGCCCCTCCGTCAGAATGTCTCTCCCGTGTTGGCTCTCCCTCGGCCGACTTCAGTCAAGGACCTGCAAGTGTTTTTAGGAAAGGTCGCTTATTATCATAAATTCTTGCCAGGGTCTTCATCTATTGCAAAACCCCTGCATGACCTGCTGCGCAAAGGGACTTCCTTCCATTGGTCATTGGCCTGTGAAAAAGCATTTTGCACATTAAAGGAGCTGCTACAATCGGCTCCCTGCCTCGTCACCTATCAACCCAGTCTCCTCCTTGTCTTAGCAACAGACGCCTCTCAACATGGGATTGGGGCAGTGCTCGCTCATAAATATCCAGACGGACCTGAGCGACCGATCGCTTTCGCCTCTAAAACGCTCACTCCGGCCCAAACCAGATATTCGCAAATTGAGAAGGAGGCCGTTGCTATTGTCTACGCTCTGAAGAAGTTTCATGTCTTTCTATATGGCGTAAAATTTCATCTCGTAACTGATCACAAGCCGCTGGTTTCTCTCTTTCACCTTTCGGCATCACTACTCGACAAGGCCGCTCACCGTCTTCAGCATTGGGCGCTGTTCCTATCTCGATATAACTATGCGATACACTTCCGCCCTACATCCAAACATGCAAATGCGGATGCGCTCTCCCAGCTTCTGGCTGGACCAGACCCAGACTTCGATCAGGAAGAATTGCTGTGCTTTCATGTTGACTTAGCCGCTCAGCAAGCAGTGGACGGTTTTCCAATCACGAGTGCCAAGGTGGCTCTGGCTAGTGCCGCAGACCCGGTCCTCCGCAAGGTGATCCGTTTGGTCCAGCAGGACTGGCCTGAGACTCTGCCAAAATGGGCATCGGACCCCCTCAGAAGCTACTATGCATTTCGACACCGTTTTTCTGTTGTAGATGGCGTGCTTCTCCTTGATTCTGAGGATTCCTCTCCAAGGACTGATGACCCTGTAGTTAAGTCCCATAAGTTATACAAACATTTGAACATTTTGATTCCTCTCCTCGGGTCGTCATTCCATCGGCTCTCCGCTCAGATGTCCTCAAGCTGCTACATGCCGATCATTGGGGGATACCTTGTACTAAGGCATTGGCTCGCCACCTGTGTTTTGGCCGGGCCTGGCCAGCGACGTGTCTCCTATGGTTATCTCGTGCTCGCTCTGTGCGCAACATCAAGTCTCCCCTCAGGCAACATTCGCCCCATGGCCTCAAACTTCGCAGGCCTGGGATCGCCTGCACATTGATTTTGCGGGCCCCTTCCTTAATGCCTATTGGTTGCTGGTTATTGATGCCTTCTCTAAGTTCCCGTATGTGGTCCGTTGCCTTTCAACCTCGGCCACGGCCATGATTGCTGCCTTGTCACGCATTTTCTCGATTGAAGGCCTTCCCACTACGGTGGTGTCAGACAACGGTTCTCAGTTTGTTTCACACGAGTTTGCCTCCTTCTGCAACACCCAGGGTATCCTCCATGTCCTTGCCCCACCCTTCCATCCGCAGTCAAATGAGGAGGCTGAAAGATTTGTTCGCACCTTTAAGACCCAGTTAAAAAAATATGTGGCTCGATACCATTCAGACATTGCCCTCAATCAATTTCTCTCATCTTTTCATTTCACCCCATTTGGCGACAAGAGTCCTGCGGAACTTCTCCATGGCTGGTGGCCCCGGACTCTGCTTCATCTCCTGCATCCGAGCCCGGGACATTCATCTGTGTCTCCATCTTCTCGCTTCCGACCAGGGATGGCTGTCTGGGTACGTGGGTTCGGACGTCGACCGAAATGGATTCCTGCCATCATCACCAGATGCCGCGGCCACCGTCTCTGCGACATACGCACAGAAGACGGCATCACTGCATGTCACCACGACCAGCTGCGCCTACGTGTGGAAGATCGGAAGCTCCCCATCCCTCAGCCGATGCTCCCACACCAGTCTGCTCCACTAACCAGCCCACAGGCCGAAGAGAGGTTCCTGCCATTACTTGCAAGTTGTCTGCCTCAGCCAGGGACTGACCCAGGTCCCTCCTCTCAGGGACCTACACCTTTGCGGGTACAGCCAAGACCCATGCTAGATTCATCTCCTCCTGATGCATTGCTCCCTTCGGGTCCACCATCACCATCACTAGGTCCGGGGACCGAGGTAGAGATGGAGACCGAGCCACCATCACCGGTCCTGCCATATGGGTTGTCGGGGGAAGGGCGCCGACGCTGCCCGCACCCCAAGTATTTCCGACCCTACGCAACAGTGCCCGCCCGCAACCTAAGTCAGAGCCCAACAGATGACGACGTCATCGGCATTGCTCGCATCCGAGCCTCCCCAAGGGGAAAGAAATGCTGTAAGGCACACACACAGCCGATAACATACGTCGGGAGTCGGCCGCGAGAGTGCGCCTCGGGAAAATGCGGTAAACGCCAGAGCACGCCACGGGCGAGTCAAGACCCAAACAGCACGGAGTTGTGCTCTGCGCACAGTGTGTTGTTTACCAGGTACGAGCTCACTTCGTGGGTATTCGTACAGCCATTGCACGCCAGTGTTCTGTGTAGCAGTGAGAGAGTTGTTTTCCATGAACACAACAGTATCAGCATAAATTGTAGTTTTATATGCTAATAAATTGGGAAAAAAATTTGATTTGTTTGTTGAATTTACCACAATCATTTGGCTCCTATTTGTTAGATATGATTTTAGTAAGGCATGTTCTAAATCCAATACACTATATGTTTGAAGTTTTCTAATTAATTTACTATGTGACACAGTATCAAACGTTTTGGATAAGTCTACTACAGGAATGTAGATGTGGTGTTTTCTGAAATACTGAAGTTCTGATAAAAAAAATTTTTGGCAGCCATAATTGTTGACCATTCACTTTTAAAACCATGTTGTGCTTTATTGAGTAAGTTGTAACCCTAATATATTTTAAAACCACCGGAAGGTGACAGGCCTGCAGCAGCTTCAATGCTGCTCTTCAGCCTATCGTATAATAGAAACTTGACATGAAGAATTAAAATATATACAAGACGACAAAAGAATGCAGAAGTTTGACAATTAAAAGAGATAAAATTGGAGAAAGAACAATGACACAGAGAGCAGTATAACACACATTCAGAATTTAAAATGGCCACGGCGGTTAAAAGATACACATATGTGTGGCACTAAAACCTCATGGAGATTAAAACACACTCATTGAAGGACATACGACGATAACAGGAGCACACACTTAAAATTACAAGGCAACTCAAATATTCAGCATGTTTGGCGGTTGCATTAGCATTCACATTGACACTGACAAAGCACTGATGAAAATCTGATGGTACAGGTTCCCCACAGGGGATAAGGATGGGAGGGGCGGCGCGAGGGGGAGGAGGGAGGGGAGGATGGTGCAAGGACTCCCAGGAAAGGGCAGGGAGTGGAAATCCAAGTGTAGGTGAGGGGGAAGAGGGTGGGAGGAGGGAGGGAGAGGGGGCTATAAATACAGGGAAGGATTAATGTTGGTAGGAGGGTAAATGTTGGGTCGGAGGGCGTCATCTGGGAGCAGGAGGTGACGGAAGTTACCCTCGGAGAGGATGTGCAGAGTGTGGAAGTGACGAGAGGGAGGGATAACGAGATAGGAGCGTGTCAGAGGCTCGGGATGCAACAAGAGACAGGAAACGAGCTGGTGCTGGGAGTCAAGTTTGCGCATTACATAGCAGAGGCGGAGGTGTTTGAGGAACTTCAGCAGGGGTGTGGAAGGGATAAGGTCATAAAGGATCCGTGTGGGGGAATGGAGGTGAATGTGGTAAACTAGGTAGAGGGCGCAGCGTTCGAGGATCTGAAGGGATTGGTAGTGGGCAGGGTGAGCGGAAACCCAAGTGGGGTGGAAGCAGCTGAGGAGAGGAAGCATGATGGAACGTTAGTTGAAGAGGATGGTGGAAGGGTTGAGGCCCCATGTACGGTCAGAAGGGAGTTTAAGGCAGGAGAAGGCTTTATCATGGACTCCGTGAAGGTAGGGTTTCCAGGACATGTAGAAGTCGAGCAGTCGAAAGTAAGGCCCCAGGGGGTTACGAAGTCTTGCTTCGGGGGGGAGGGGGGGGGGGAAGCATGATGGAACGTTAGTTGAAGAGGATGGTGGAAGGGTTGAGGCCCCATGTACGGCCAGAAGGGAGTTTAAGGCAGGAGAAGGCTTTATCATGGACTCCGTGAAGGTAGGGTTTCCAGGACATGTAGCAGTCGAGCAGTCGAAAGTAAGGCCCCAGGGGGTTACGAAGTCTTGCTTTGGGGGGGGGGGGGTTTCGGGGGGGGGGGTCACTGTCGCAGGAGAAAGTGCTTGCATCATAAGATAACCATGGTTTTAGTAATACACAATAGTATGCATTACTAAAATTTATTAATCTTAAAATTCAAGAGTTTCCTGTGTAACATTAATTATGAATTGGTAGGTCATAGACCGTTTTATAATACAGTGTGTTAATGACGAATAATCAAAAGACCTGAAAACTGTTTTTAGGAATAAATCGATAGGTAAAAGTATATAATACAGTAATTTATTCTGAAAAATTCGGAAGAAAGACCTTATTCTTTAGAAATTGTCTATACAGTGAGCCTTGGTTAATGAGCTTAATTCGCGTCCGACTCTTGCCTGAAATGTGGAGCACTCATCAAGTAAAATACATTTTTCTATCGAAAATTACGTTAAAATGGAATAATGATTTTCATTCCGAAAAATACACACAATAAACTTCGTTCAATAATTGAAAAGAAAGCTGAAGCAAAAGAAAGAAGGCATGTTTTCACTGAGTTAACACAGTTCTGTTACAGCTTGTGAGGAGGGGAGGGAGGTCGTCAGAATATTTTCATTCGGAAGGGGGTCGCCAAACTATTTTTACTTGGAAGGGGACCGCATATTCGAAAGGGTTAAAAACACTGGTGCAAACAGTAGACAATCGAATATGAGGATGTATTTACAACTCTGAGGTCCATGTTTACTAGACATTTTATTCTTGTTTTGGTCCATATTACTTCCTTTTAAATTATGAAAAGCAAAGAGCTTGTAGTAGTATAGATTTGTTTCACAGTGGCATAAAGTAAAGAAATGCTCATAGTGTCAGTCGATGACAATCCTGGACATGGGTGCCTTACCAAATTATTATGTAGGGGAAGGTCGGGTAGCCCCAGACGGCGGGTAACCGCGGACATTTCAATTTCTAACAAACCAAGAACGTTACGTTGGCAAGACTGCATTTGAAATACGCGCCCTGTGGAGTAAAAACATATGCAAGTCGGTTGCGGCATAGGCGCCAAGCGAGCTACTCGCAGCTGTGAAGTTTGTTCGTGGCAACAAATTTTCGTCGCTCCTGTTAAACTTCGTCGGCGATTTTCACCAGTTAAAAGTAAATATTTGTACATGTTTATCATTTTTTCCTTCTTCTTCTTCTAGGTAGATCCATCTTTTGCGGTCGTCGGTTTAGTTCGTTCTTGGTCGTTCTTTGATCATTTGGCTCAGCTTTTTATTATTACAGAGGGCGTTGAGCCCCCTGACTGGGCGCGCTGAAATGTTCAAATGTTTGTAGAGTCTATGGGACTCAACTATGGGGTCATCAGTCCCTAAACTTACAAACTACTTATGAACTAGCTACAACTAAGGACGGCACAAATATCCATGCCCGAGGGGGGATTCGAACCCCCGACCGTAGTGGCCGTGCAGACCGTGACTGAAGCGCCTCAGTCACCTCGGCCACCGGGCGCGCTGAGCCACGGCGCCCGGCAATCATTTCAAGTGGTACGAAATTTCATTTATTTAAAGTCTGTTATAATATTTGTAACATTTCTCGTACAATTTAAGAGCTGAGTGTAAAAATATTACACGACAACAATCGGGTAGCCCCGGACACAATAATGTTGGGTACCTCCGGACATTGTTTGATGTTTTTAATTTCGCTTACTATTTATGCAAAGTAATTTACAATTGGGTTTCTATTGCAGGAAGACTTGAAGTATGCCGAAATTTAAGAAAGAAGTACTAATAGAGGAAAATGGGACGAAAATAAAATGAAAGAAGCAGTTAAATGATGGAAGGAAATTTATCAGTAAGACAAGCGGCAGACAGGTTTGACGTACCAAGAAGCTCACTTCACGATCGCCTGACATGTTTGAAAAGTGGCAAAGAGACTGATTTCCAGCCGAAAGGACGGTTTGTAGCCACATTTTCTGGGAACTTTTCCAAACAACTTTATGAGCATGTTAAGGATCTTGACAATCGACTGATGCCACTGAGCAGAAATGAGTTTTTGAAATTAGCATTTGATCTTGCGGAAGCTCTCAAAATCCCTCGTAGATTTAATACAGAGAAGAGAATGGCAGGAAAAGATTTTTTTTTTTTTTTTTTTTTTTTTTTTTTTTTTTTTTTTTTTTTTTTTTTTTTTTAGAAAAGAATATCCAGACATTGTTTTAAGAACTCCAGAATCGACCAGCATTGCACGAGCTGTTGGTTTCAATAAACAACAAGTTGACCGTTTCTTTGACCAGCTTATCACCTCCAACAGAAATATAAACTTCCTCATTCTCGTATGTACAACGCAGACGAAACAGGGGTGTCAAATGTGCATAAAAATGGTAAAGTCATTTCAGTAAAAGGTAAAAAACAAGTTGGCAAATTAACATCTGCTGAAAACATCACACTAACTTTTGCTATGAATGTCACTGGTCGTTTCATACCTCCACATTTCATTTTTCCTCGGAAGAAAATGAACAGAGACGGTCGCTTAATGATAGCATCTCCGCCAGAAAGTATTGCTGTTGCGCATGAGAGCGGGTGGATGAACGGAGATGAATTTTTACAGTGGTTGCAGCATTTTGAAGAGCATGTTTAGCCATAAGAAACAAATCCTGTGCTCTTAATTTTGGATGGCCATGCTAGTCATAAAGAGTTGACACTAATAGAATATGCACGTAGACATCACATTCATATGCCGAGCACTCCCCCACATACAACTCATAAGTTACAGTCACTGGATAGAACATTTTTTAAACCTTTTAAGGCTGCATTTGCAGCTGCACGTTCAACATGGATGAGACGAAATCCTGCGGCTAGAATCACTGACTATGATATTGCTGCACTTGTGAACGAAGCTTTTAGCAAAGCAACTAGGCTTGACATAGCGCAAAACGGATTCATATGCACAGGAATTTATCCTTTTGACTCTCAAACCTTTGCTGATATATATTTTTTACCGTCATTGATGACAGACGTTGCTCCAAAAGTTTATGAGGAAAATATTCCTTATCAGAAGACAGTTTTGCATCGCCAGTGCCCTCCACTAGTCATGCATTTCGTGCAAGTGAACCGGTGCCTACAACCACCACAGCAGAGGTTTTAAAACAGTTGTCACCACTTCCCGATGCTTCAAAAAGACGTTTAGTCACACGGGGTCGAAAAACACAAAAGAGCGAGATTTTAACGTCTTCTCCATATAAAAAAGGTGTAGAAGAAAGACAGAAAAGTAAATGCAATAAAAAGGAAGAGCCGAAAAAACAAAAAGGTAAAAAAAATGGTAAAGGCACTAAAGAAACATACAAGACAAAGACAAATATTCAAATTTCCTCCGAAGACGATCAAGGAAAAGAGACGAAATGAATCATCTGTGGAAAAACCCTTGAAGAAGACTGGATTCAGTGCTATGAGTGGAAGGACTGGGCCCATGAAGATTGTGTTTACATAGATCCTTCCGATATTTATTATTACTGTGATATTTGAAAGGATAAGAAACAACTGCAGCACCAATGAATGCTGTGTCCAGGGCTATCCTCCATCTTTTGTAATGCCAACAAACTAATTCAAAAGTACTTTTAATATAGTTCACAAAAGAATTGTTATGTTTACTTTGTTTTAAGAAATATGATTAAAGAAGTTACTGGTTTCATTTTACAGTGAAAGTAAAGACAGAAAAATGTTTTATTGTTGTTTAATTTGAAATTCATTTATGTGTCCGTGGCTACCCAACCTTCCCCTATTTATTCCCCTGTACAAGTTCTCTGTAAAGGAAATTTCCAAACACAAAGGAAGAGTACTTTTTACAAATCTGGAAAAGTTCTTGATCGATGTATTCGAACTTTTACATGATACTGTACTGCACATTCAGTTTGAAATACATAGAGAGGGGCAAAGAGGTTACGCACAGTGAGGTGAGGTGAGGAGGAGATGAATGGAGAGAACATAGCTTTATTTAATTACACTACTGGCCATTAAAATTGCTACATCAAGAAGAAATGCAGAAGAAAAACGGGTATTCATTGGACAAATATATTATACTAGAACTGACATGTGATTATATTTTCATGCAATTTGGGTGCATAGATCCTGAGAAATCAGTACCCAGAACAACCACCCCTGGCTGTAATAACTGCCTTGATACGCCTGGGCATTGAGTCAAACAGAGCTTGGATGACGTGTGCAGGTACAAATGCCCAAGCAGCTTCAACACAATACCACAGTTCATCAAGAGTAATGACTGGTGTATTGTGACGAGCCAGTTGCTCGGCCACCTTTGACCAGACGTTTTCTATTGGTTAGACATCTGGAGAATGTGCTGACCAAGGCAGCAGTCGATAATATTCTGTATCCAGAAAGGTCCATACAGGACCTGCAACATGCAATCGTGCATTATCCTGCTGAAATGCAGGGATGGAATGAAGGGTAGAGCCACAGGTCATAACACATCTGAAATTTAACGGCCATTGTTCGAAGTGTTGTCAAAGCGAACAAGAGGAGACCGAGACGTGTAGCCAATGGCACCCCATACCATCACGCTGGGTGACGAATACACTTCCAATGTGCGTTCACCGCGATGTCCCCAAACACAGATGCGACCATCATGATGCTGTAAACAGAACCTGGATTCAGCCGAAAAAATGACGTTTTGCTATTTGTGCAGCTAGGTTCGTTGTTGTGTACACCATTGCAGGCGCTCCTCTCTGTGATGCAGCGTCAAGAGTAACCGCAGCCATGGTCTCCGAGCTGATAGTCCATGCTGCTGCAAACGGCGTCGAACTGTTCGTGCATATGGTTGTTGTCTTGCAAACGTCCCCATCTGTTGTCTCAGGGATCCAGACGTGGCTGAACGATCCGTTACAGCCATGCAGATAAGATACCTGTCATCCCGACTGCTAGTGACACAAAGCTGTTGGGATCCAGCATGGCGTTCCGTATTGCCCTTCTGATACCACCGATTCCATATTCTGCTAACAGTCATTGGATCGTGACCAACGCGAGCAGCAATGTCGCAGTACGATAAACCGCAATTACGATATGCTACAATCTGACCTTTATCAAAGTCGGAAATGTGATGGTATATATGCATTTCTCCTTCTTACACGAGGCATCACAAAAACGTTTCACCAGGCAACGCTGGTGAACTGCTGTTTGTGTATGAGAAATCAGTTGGAAACTTTCCTCGTGTCAGCACGTTGTAGGTGTTGCCACCGGCGCCAACCTTGTATGAATGCTCTGAAAAGCTAATCATTTTCCTATCACAGCATCTTCTTCTTGTCGGTTAAATTTCGAGTTTGTAGCACGTCATCGTCGTGGTGTAGCAATTTTAATGGCGAGGAATATAATATGAATACCCAATGACCGTTTAGAACCCAAAGTTACAAAAGAGAATTGTCAGCGGTGGGTAGCAAACTAACATCCACATGTCTTTACTTCAAAATCTAGCACGTTATCCACTAAGGCCGCGATGGAGTAGCCGAGCGGTCTAAAGCGCCTCGCTGCGGAGCGCACCGTTGCTCGCCGTGGAGGTTCGAGTCCTTCCTGGGGCGTGGGTGTGTGTGTTTGACCTTAGGTTAGTTTACCTAGGTTTAAGTAGTTTGTAAGCTACGGACTGATAACCACGCAGTTTGGTCTGATAGATTTACAAACATTTGATATCCACTAAGCCACGGTGGGCAGGTGAACAATGGAGGCCCAATCTCTCCTGTCATTAAAATCAAATGTTATTTGCTAATGTGCCACTTTCAGACACCAAATTGCAATTAATCGTAATAAGAACAACATGTTTTTCATAATTATCCAGTGCTTTGAAATAACAATGCCTGCATTATAATAAGAAAATCACCAAGTACTCAAAGCAACAGGGCGTATGCCAAGAAGAGTTTCCACTCAATCTTGAATTGTCGGCATGGTAGCAGTTTGGTAACCATTGATAATATTCGGAGGTGAAGCCATAGTAGCCGGTCTGGGTGTAAGGTCAAGTCATGTAAACACAAAAACAGTTTACAAAGTTCGGTTTTCATCTTCCGGAAGATGTGTTGCATGTAAACACAGTGACAGAGTCTGCCTAATTTATTTACATACTTCTTCAGATATTTTTGTCATAGATAAACATCGTCTAGGGGCAACAACTTTTTAGAGGTAAATAAAGTATCTAATTTCAAGAATGTGTGAATCTATGTAACATGTAAAGTGTTTAAAATTTCAAGCCCAGAATAAAACTGTATTCTATTGTACAGTACAGTACACTCTGCCATGCACTGTACGAAATATTTAGACAGTGACCTTCCTCGTATTTTGTAGGTCAAGTGTGCAAAATTTGATCACGTCAGTATAAAACTATTTTTACGAATGATATCCAGTTGTGGATGATGTGTTGCGATAGAACTCTAAAGAAGTTGATTTAGGGTTATGTTCTTATGGTTGTAAAAAACTTTGCGATGTGTACATTACGAAGTATTTCCTGTTTACTCGTGTATTAGTGGTGTTTACGTTACGACTAGTGTCATTTATGTAACGTAGATGCTTGCGGTGGTAAATTGTTTCTGATCTTTTAACTTATACCCGCGTAGCAAATTCGATAAGTTCGTCATTGTAAGCCATGGAGACAAGGCGAAGTTACTATTTCTCTTACCTGGAGACAGCTTTGTGACATCACATGGAATGCTGGAGCGGAACTCGTCAAGGAAGCACTGGAGAACATCTCGAGGGAATATGCAAATCCTGTGGCTATACCCTAAAAAAGTGGAACTAATCGATGTTAAACTAGATGTTGTAATGGAGGAGCTCCCATCTACACTACACCTTCATGTAGTTGACTTCTATCTTCTGGATTTGGGCATTCCACGAGATTTTGTAGGGATTTTTCTTAACAAAATGAAACTGTGTGAGTACCTAGTATCCATCCATGCCTTTCGCCTGGAAGGAAACTGTATAGGGAACAGCAATGTGATTGTGGACATCAATAGCGCAGCTAGAAGAATCGATGTTTAATGTGGTTGACGTCGACCGACCGAGTAAAAAAAATAAATAAATAAATAAATAAAAATAAATAAATAAAACCAATTATGGTGTCAATAAAATAACCTGTGGTCACCTTTTCGATTTTATAAAGTGTCCTTACATGTGTTTGCGGGAGACTTTTACTTCTTCGTTTGGCATTACCAAGGCTGGAGGCTAGAATAAAAACTTACAGGATATATCGTGAGTTTGACTCTCTACAATACTGTTGAAGTGTTTTAAATGAGGATAACTAATATTTAAATAGTGCACCCTTTACAGTGTGTCAATCCCCTCCATGTGGTCTTGGCTAAGAATTACTTGGAGAACAGTTGTGTTGTTTTTTGCAAAATTGTTTACTGGCTTAATAAGAACACTGAAAGCTGACTGGTGTGTCCATTAATCCAGCGAACTGCTCTGAACTTAGGGTTAGTTGATTGGTATACTGCGCTTGCATGGTAATCAGAAAAACGTGTAGAAATATGATGTTTGATGTATGTATATCTGTCAGAGGGCTGTCGCGTTTTCCTGCATTGTGATGACAAGTCGAAAGAGCCTCTCGTTGGGGTGCGATATAAGTGTTTGCGATCATCATGTTGCACGTATGCAGTTGTACTGTAACAAAAAACGTGACATGTTCGATGTCTGTTTATCTGACGCTCTTCTCGCAATTCAAATGTTTGTATAGTTTATGGCACTTAACTACGGGGTCATCAGTCCCTAAACTTACAAACCACTTATGAACTACTTACGAACTAGGACGGCACAAATATCCATGCCCGAGAGGGGATTCGAACCCCCGACCGTAGTGGCCGTGCAGACCGTGACTGGAGCGCCTCAGTCTCCTCGGCCACCGCGGCCGGCCTTCTCGCAGTGTGTGCTGTCGTTTGTGAGACCTAAGGTGAACTACTTTCGTCTTTAAGGTTGCTGATTTCAACTTTTGTGTATGTAATACTATTCCAACAGAGGATGATAGCACAAGCGACCTCGTTGATCAATGTTTCGGCCTCTAGAGGGTCTAGTAAATTTCATTGTGTTTAAGCATTGTTTACTATTATTATTAAGAGGGATCATCTATCATCGTCTGTACTTTGACATAGGACTTCGAAAGATGTGAGGTTTGTTGGTGTTTTGCAGTGATGGCTAAATTTTTTTTTTTTTTTTCTTTTAACGCTCAGGTGTTTTGGTGTGTAGGTTAGTATTCTAGTTAATAGAGTAGGCATCTTCGTTTGCGGTTGACAGCTACTTGTAATTATCGATTAAAAAAATTAATCCGAGTTATGTTTAGTGGAATGAAAAAAAAAAAAAAAATCTTATTTAACACAGGAAAGGAGCTTGATTTGTGTTTGGAGTAAGAATTTTTGTCTATCTTATGGGTAAACGGTGGGTCGATCTTGCTGAAATTCTGTTGTATGTTTATTGCTTCCTAGCTATCGGGTAGGTACAGTATAACCTTTATGTCCTATTGGTTAGGGGAAGAGATGTTTGCAGTTCCATGGTTGCTGTATTGGCGTGTGTCATTTCGAAGATGCATGTTGCTAGGTCAGCGCTTTTAGGGGGGGGGGGGGGGGAATAAAATAAAAAAAGTTTCATTGTAGACTGTCGGAAATGAGGAAACTACTGATCTTAAATTATTCAACACATTTTTTATTGTTTATTGTAACTCTCCAAAAAATACCGTTGTAAAATAGGGTTTAGTTTTGTTTAAACATAGAAAAAGAACAATGCTCAATTATCGGTATTTGCAAGTTTGACCTGTGTCAGGTACATTTTGTAAAGACATAGAGCATTTCGAAAAGAATCGTTTGCAGTGTTTAATACTGCAACAGGTTATGGTCGTTAGAGAGAGAGAGAGAATTCCTTTGCTATGTTTGGTTTCAGCAAGATGGATATACGCAAGGAGATATGTACTGCTTTAGCATTCGCGTTATAAAGGAAATAAGAGGTAAAATTAAACTACCCGAATTCTCTTATCGCAAGTTGCAGAACTGGATATTAAAACCTAAAAAGTGGTAGATTACAGGAAGACATGGAGTTCGAAAACTTACCTGACGAAATACTGGTGGGGGGAGTGGGGGTAGGGGAGCGGGGAGGAAATAGAAGACACCCATACATCGATCATAGGAAACGTTGTAAGGACTTAGCATATTCGAAAAGAAATGTGTGCAGTGTCTAATATTGTAATGGAGCATGGTCGCTAAAGTGATAGAGTATTAAATTTCAGAACTTGATAATTTGGTTTCAAGAGTGGCCACAAAGTGCAGCTGGTATGGTTTCTAAGAGAGAGAGGGTTGTGGCTTGTCTGTCTTTACAATGGAACAGGTACGCGAAAGCGTGTTTGCGTTACTCATCAGTCTGCTTTCAGGAGAGGGGTCGATGACTGCTGCCATTGGGCATTCGGCTGGGTCCAGTTCCAGCGTAATGTGTTTGAATAAATACCCTGGGGGCATGATGGGGAGGTAGTGGCCCAAGTGTCCTCTTGTGGAGGCAGCTGTTTACGAGAATGATACTTCTTATTTGTCATTGATCCTTATGAGCGCCATTCTCTTTATAAGTGCAATTATATGTTCGATGTAAAGTGTGCTATTGTTGGTCTTGTCCTTCCGCAAAGGACAGATGGTGGCATCCTTTGATTAGTTGTCATGCAAGTGGGCGGCTGGCATGTCGGGGATGGCGGCTTGCAGAGGCGGTAGTAGCGGGGGTACAAAACGCAAGTACAGACATGTTGAGTGGGGTGGCATACAGATAGGTGGAGTTGTTAATGTGCAAGGTGAGATCAGATCATTTAGCTGATTTGGTGCAAAAGACTCGTACTAATTAGCACGAAAGGATAAATGTTAACATTTCAGGAGGAGAGAGAGAGGGGGAGAGGACGTTAATATTATCAGGGAAACATCGCTAATTAGCACACATTTTAGATTTAGGATATTAATTAATTAATTGCAAAAATTACCTCTCAAGTCTACAACTACAAAGTACTAAGTCAGCATGAATCAAATAAATGTCTCTCATAGCAAAGTATTCCTCTCTCACGTAGCCTCGCCGGTTTCATGCCTGACCTCATTTCATCTATCAGTCTGAAAAATATTCCTGTGTCTACAAATCCAAGTGCCATTGCGTTAACTGTCTTGTATTTGTAGGCGTCATGCTTGAAATGTATGTCTCGGTGTTTTTCAATTTACCGTAAATCATTGTGAATACTTTTGTTCCTCCGTCATTGTGATATCAAATCAAAGTTCTTTGTAGTGGCGGCATTGACACAATTCTCTTTGACATTGACAGCTAATAAAGAAATCTTATGCTATTGCTTATACTAATGTTTGCTTATGACAATCACTGGTTTCAAATCGAAAAATGATTTTGTCACCTGATTTTGTAGTGCCATTCAAGTGTTTTAACTTCTTTATAAATATTGGATAGGAAAACAATAATCTGGCGCAAGATCATAACGTAGAGTCATCTTTAAAATATGAGCATGTCCGTGGACATAAAGTATGATACTGAATTTAAAAACTCCTCCACAAGATTATGTAGCTAGAAATTTTTTACAGGCCTAAATATCTCTCAAGATCACGTGCTTCCTGATCATTTACAAAACTGTTGGCACCTGTGCTACTTGTCAGCTGATCAGAAATTGATTAACCTATTCCTAATGATTTATGTAGTTTCACACGAATTGTGCAGTCGTATCAAACTTAATCTAATTGTTTTCTTTTTCCATTTTTTAAAATTATTAGCTGACTGTAACTGTATTATCACGTCTCGTGTGTAGTAATGTTGTCTACATTTGATTGTGTGTGCGTGTGTGTGTATGTGTGTGTGTGTGTGTGTGTGTGCGTGTGTGTATTGGCGGCTATAAGACTTGTATCAAGAGCAACCAGCTAATCAAATATACGAGGCGCGTCCAGAAAGTAAGTTCCGTTTGGTTATATGTAACGAACGGGGACAGATACGGAAAAAATATTGAATGTACAAAAATCTACAACTGTTAAACTACTTATCTACATAGCTTCCGAAATTTTGTAGGCAATAGTCATAGCATGGCACAAGGTTTTGTGTGCCTTTTTCATAGAATGTTGCCGCCTGTGTATTCAACCATGTGGTAACATGTCCTTTCAGCTCGTCATCATCGTTGAAGTGTTGTCCACCAAGGACAGATTTTAGCTGTAAGAAGAGGATTACTGTCAAAAGACGTTATTTTTATTATTTTTATTTATTTATTTTTTTTCACGATAATGCCTGACCTCACACACCGAATGTGACCAAGCAGTTCTTACGGAAATTTCAATGGGACCTGTTTGCTCATCCTCCATACAGCTTGGACCTCTCTCCTAGCGACTTCCATCTCTTCTTACACCTAAAATCTGTCCTTGGTGGTCAACCCTTCAACGATGATAAAGAGCTGTTACCACATGGTTGAATTCACAGGTGGCAACCTTCTGTGAAGGATGCATGCAAAAACTTGTGGCACGCTATAACAAGTGCCTACAAAATTTCGGCAGTTATGTGGAAAAGTAGTTGAAGAGTTGTAGAATTTTATGCAATAAAAATTTCTTCTGTATCTGTGTACAATTTCATTTTATTACCAAACGGAACTTACTTTCTGGACGCGAAATCAAATGTTCAAATGTTTGTTAAGCTTAAGGGACTTAACTACGGGGTCATCAGTCCCTAAACTTACAAACTACTTATGACCTACCTACAACTAAGTACGGCACAAATATCCATGCCCGAGGGGGGATTCGAACGCCCGACCGTAGTGGCCATGAAGACCGTGACTGAAGCGCCTCAGTCCCCTCGGCCACTGCGGCCAGCTTCTGGACGCGCCTCGTAAATATCTCATCATCACGTTCAAAAGTTCAAAAGTTTGTAAAGCTTAAGGGACTTAACTACACGGTCATCAGTCCCTAAACTTACAAAGAGAGGTGTAAGAAGAGATGGAAGTCGCTAGGAGAGAGGTCCAAGCTGTATGGAGGATGAGCAAACAGGTCCCATTGAAATTTCCGTAAGAACTGCTTGGTCACATTCGGTGTGTGAGGTCAGGCATTATCGTGAAAAAAATAAATAAATAAATAAAAATAATAAAAATAACGTCTTTTGACAGTAATCCTCTTCTTACAGCTAAAATCTGTCCTTGGAGGACAACACTTCAACGATGATGACGAGCTGAAAGGACATGTTACCACATGGTTGAATACACAGGCGGCAACATTCTATGAAAAAGGCACACAAAACCTTGTGCCATGCTATGACTATTGCCTACAAAATTTCGGAAGCTATGTAGATAAGTAGTTTAACAGTTGTAGATTTTTGTACATTCAATATTTTTCCGTATCTGTCCCCGTTCGTTACATATAACCAAACGGAACTTACTTTCTGGACGCGCCTCGTATATTTGATTAGCTGATTGCTCTTGATACAAGTCTTATAGCCGCCAATACACGCACACACACACACACACACACACACACACACACACACACACACACACAATCAAATGTAGATAACATTACTACACACGAGACGTGATAATACAGTTACAGTCAGCTAATAATTTTAAAAAATGGAAAAAGAAAACAATTAGATTAAGTTTGATACGACTGCACAATTCGTGTGAAACTACATAAATCATTAGGAATAGGTTAATCAATTTCTGATCAGCTGACAAGTAGCACAGGTGCCAACAGTTTTGTAAATGATCAGGAAGCACGTGATCTCGAGAGATATTTAGGCCTGTAAAAAAAATTTCTAGCTACATAATCTTGTGGAGGAGTTTTTAAATTCAGTATCACACTTTATGTCCACGGACATGCTCATATTTTAAAGATGACTCTACGTTATGATCTTGCGCCAGATTATTGTTTTCCTATCCAATATTTATAAAGAAGTTAAAACACTTGAATGGCACTACAAGATCAGGTGACAAAATCATTTTTCGATTTGAAACCAATGATTGTCATAAGCAAACATTAGTATAAGCAATAGCATAAGATTTCTTTATTAGCTGTCAATGTCAAAGAGAATTGTGTCAATGCCGCCACTACAAAGAACTTTGATTTGATATCACAATGACGGAGGAACAAAAGTATTCACAATGATTTACGTTAAATTGAAAAACACCCAGACATACATTTCAAGCATGACGCCTACAAATACAAGACAGTTAACGCAATGGCACTTGGATTTATAGACACAGGAATATTTTTCAGACTGATAGATGAAATGAGGTCAGGCATGAAACCGGCGAGGCTACGTGAGAGAGGAATACTTTGCTATGAGAGACATTTATTTGATTCACGCTGACTTAGTACTTTGTAGTTGTAGACTTGAGAGGTAATTTTTGCAATTAATTAATTAATATCCTAAATCTAAAATGTGTGCTAATTAGCGATGTTTCCCTGATAATATTAACGTCCTCTCCCCCTCTCTCTCTCCTCCTGAAATGTTAACATTTATCCTTTCGTGCTAATTAGTACGAGTCTTTTGCACCAAATCAGCTAAATGATCTGATCTCACCTGTGCCTGCAAATATATTTCCTCGTCATATATCTATTTATGTATACGGTAAATGTTATTTACAAATTTCGCACACAAGTAACTGACACAAACGAAACGCGAATTGAAACCACGTAAACTAATTTATCTTTATCCTTGGAAGTGACATAAATGGTTTGTAAGTAGGATGAGCGATTGGTAAGAACTTACTGTTGATAGCAACAAGTTATTGAGGAACGATATTGCTAAAAACAAAGGATTTTCTCACACTAATCTCTGACATGAGCATATGCTGAGACTTATACTATGAAAATAATTTTGTAAACAATCATGCTAAATGAATGTGACCGAAAATAAGTAAAACGTATGACCTGAATGTCATCAGAAATTTGTCAAAAAACTTCCTCCAAAACATTTTTTGTACTGTAAATAATTTAAAAAATGTTCAAATGTTTTTAAAGCTTATGGAACTTAACTGCGGGGTCACCAGTCACTAAACGTACAAACAACTTATGAACTAACTTATACTAAAGACAACACAGACGTCTATTCCCGAGGGGGGATACGAACCCCCGACGGGAAAAGGCCTCGCGCATCATATCATAGCGCCTCAGTGCGTTCAGTGTTGGTGAAAAGACACACACTAGCGACTTTCAGAATACATAGAGCTCGTGGTTAGAAATGGGACGCAGCCACAAAACTAAAATGCGTGTTAAAAAGTTATAACTTCTGAAACTTCAAAGCACAACTTATGCAGTGACACAAACGTTTATCAAACAAACTTATTAATGAAGTGAGTTAATATTTTTATGCTGGATACTTTAAATAGTGCAACATGTGTGATGAAACAGGAGAACCTACAATGTGCAGCAAAATGCTGTAAGCCGAATCCCCCCTCGGGTATGGATGTTTGTGCCGTCTTTAGTATAAGCTAGCTCATAAGTAGTTCGTAAGTTTAGGGACTGATGACCCCGCAGTCAAGTCCCATAAGCTTGATTTGATTTTATTTTCTCAGGGAAGCCAAAACAGTCTTGGTCCAACCCGCCACTGCCCGCACCGAAACTACGTTTATTGCGCGGTATCGCTTCCAGTATATCTAGTAAAGCCAACCAATGCCCTTGAACAGTGCAAGGAGTCCCTTTACCAGTTCTTTATTAGACACAATTTCTTCGGGTCCGGTTGTCCCAAATGTTCTGTGCCTTTTACTCTCCAATGCTATGCATTCAAATATTAGATGTGATGCAGTTTCATCACCGTCATCACATATCCTACATTTAGGGTCCTCTTCTGTTATTCCCATTGTATGTAGGTGTTTTTTTTTTTTTTTTTTTTTTTTTTTTTTTTTTTTTTTTTTTTAATTCCCATGGCCTGTCAGCAATCCAACCATGAGTAATCTTTCTCCTGTTCAGGCCCAGGATTGCAGAGCGTCTTTTAAAACATGGCTTTGGCATCATTACCTTGCCATGTTTTTGTTGATAGAATTTGGTCCAGTTACGTAGCTCCAATTTGATAATTGCCTTGGTGATGGTCAGGACAGGTTCCGGTCCAATAAATGGAGTCTCTGCCCCCATCCTGGCTAATCTGTCGGCATGTTGATCCCCAAGTGGCCAGGGAGCCATAGTAGGTTTACTCTATTGCTTTCCCCTAGCTCCACCAGAACCCTGTGACATTCTGCAACAATTTTAGACCTTGTTGCAGGAGCTGCCAGTGATCTCACGGCTGCCTGGCTGTCTGAATAGATATAGATGCTACGACCTTTGTAGCACCTACGCAAATTCTCCTCCACACACGCCCTGATGGCTGTGATTTCGGCCTGGAATATTGAGGCCAGTTTCCCTAGAGAGTCTTGGCTGCACCCTGTATACCCCGGCCCCAACACCTTGGTCTGATTTTGACCCGTCAGTGAACCAGACAATATCCCTCGTACGGCGTCGAACTATTTTCTCTCACTGCTCCCTACTTCCAATTGTTATATTGAAGGGCTTGTTGAAGCAGTATGGGGCTATAATATAGTCGGCTGGCATTTCCCCAACCTTTCCTATATTTACCTCACTCACTATTTTAGTATGTGATTCTGGATATCCCAAAGAGTTCCAGTTTTTGCCAGTTTTGAGTCTGTATGCACCAGCCGCTGCCTCCATCTTGACCCAAAGGTGTAATGGGGGCATATCCAGCATGGTTTCCATTCCAGCAATTGGTGTGCTGCTAATTCCGTTTGTTATGGCTAAGCAGGCTAATCTCTGCACTTTACCAATCTCCTTAGCAGCAATCTGCTGTTCTGCCTTCTTCCACCACACGACCGCCCCATAAGTGATCCTGGGTCTAATCACCGTGGTGTATATCCAGTGCATATCCTAGGGGCTCAGGCCCCAATTTTTGCTACAAGCTCTCCTGGTACTTACCAGAGTACCTTTTAAACTTTTGATTTGAAAATGCTGTAAACTGTTACATTCAAAACCAAGCAGTGAAGTGACTTATTATGTACGTATACCAACTAATCACAAGATGTATATTGTCCAATTCCGGAGTCTTGTTGTAGCAAACAATTGTTACTATAACACCCAAGATAGCAACAGGGGCGGCTATTCAGGGAAGATAGGTGTAGTGGCACTTCACTAATATTTTATCTTGCCACACTAAACAAAAAGTCAGTGTTTACTCCAAATGTACTTCCTTGTTCTTAACTCGCGCCACGCTTCTGCTGTCGCAAGCGCGCCGAGTCTCACCAGACTTAGGCCGGGAACACACTTGACGTTTTTGTCATCGGCATAAATACCGTCACCGCCGTACCAGTAGTGGCGCATTGAATGGTGTTGTGACTTGAACGCTGTGTGGAAAAATGGACGATCGGGGATTCAGGCTTTCAATTTAATTAAATATGCAACTGATTCTGAACTTCGCCAGGTGGGTATATGCGAATCTGTATATAGAGGAAGCCATGTGAAATTGGCATAGGTTTCCCCACATGTTTACAACTTTGGAATAATTGGACTATAAGACTGAGCACTTGAAAATTCAAACAATTGTACAGCATGGTCGAAAAATGTTTTGTACATATTAAATGAGCCAAATGAATTAATGGTGACTGTACAAAGACGTAGGATATATTGTTACAAAAAAAGTTCAAATCTTTGTGATCCGAAGGGACCAAACTGCTAAGGTCATCGGTCCCTAGTCTTACAATCTACTTTAACTTATTCTAAGGACGGCACACACACACACACACACACTCTCACACACACACACACACACACTCACACTCACACACGCAGACGCACATGCCCGAGGAAGGACTCGAACTTCTGGTGGAAGTGGCCGTGTACTCCACGACGTTGCGCCCCAGATCAAACGGCCATTTCCATGGGACTAATAACCAAGTAGTCGAGTCCCATAGATTTACAAACAACATTCCCATGTGTTTAATGTGGTTGGGTCATGTTAATATTTTTTTAATCATAGGAACTTGAAAATAACGCCATAGTGCGTCGAAACTAGTAGTGCATTGGTAATTAGATAGAAGTATATTAATTTGACAAGTGAAGACGGTTTTACCTGATGATGCCAGCAGCACAAAACAACTGCACTTCTTGAAGGACATCCGTTTATTGCGGATTGCTGTCAACGTTATGCTGCCCCTAGACGCGAAATATTACTGCACACATTGTTACGGGTAACGTTTCCAACACTATCGCTGATCGCCGATGCTGCCCCCCCCCCCCCCCGGCCATAGTACACGCCATCTGCCGCTGCCAACAGACCGCGCACGAATCGTCAGCTTACAGTGGATGAACAGTACAGTAACCGAAATAGCTGTATCATTACCTAACAATGCAGTAATTGCAAAAACAGCGTATCCTAAAAGATCGTCCAATTAGGGTCAGAAACAAACAGCCAGTAAATACGAGTCTGTCGCACTAATTCGGATATTTCCTCAAAGCCTAAAATCAGATTTTCTGTGTTTGCGTTGTACTGAATAAATTTCTTCTTCATTCTTTGTAAAGTTGCTATACAAAACGAGATAGGTTTTCAAGAAAGCTTTCGCGATCAACAAAATTACACTTGAAACTTCCTGGCAGATTGAAATTGTGGGTCAGAGGCGGGATTCGAACCTGGGACCTTTGCCTTATGCTGACAAGTGCTCTACCAGCTGAGCTATGCTGGCAAGCTTCACGGGCCCTCCATAAAACTTTACTTCTGCCAGTACCTCGCCTCCTACTTTCCAAACTTCACAGAAATTCTGCAAGAACATTTCAGGACTAGCACTCCTTAATCTGGAAACATCCCTTGGGATGTGACTAAGCCATGTCTCCATGACACTCCTTTCTTCTAGGAGTTAGTCGTGCAAGGTTAGCAGGAGGACTTCTTTGAAGTTTGGAAAGTAGGATGTGAGGAACAGGCAGAAGTAATTGTTTTGACGACGGAATGTGAAGCGGGTTGGGATAGTTTAGACGGCAGTGCCCTTGCCCCCCCCCCCCCCCCGAAAGTCAAAGGTCGCAGGTTCGAATCCCGGGTACAATTTTAATCTGCCAGGAAGTTACATATCAGCGCCCAATGCGCTGCAGTGTTGAAATTTGATTCTGAAAATTACACTCGACTGTGTTTCAAGAAGAATTCCTACAATCATGAAAATCCTTTGGCTGGAAAATCAAAATGTGTAGCTTCAAATGAAACTGTTTACAATGGGTGGGAGTACCATTTATTAGTGTCTAGGAAAAGAATCAGATAAACCGTTTACCGAAAAAATCTGAATGTGCCAGCCTGAAAGTAGTCCTTGAAATTCACAAGTTTTTTTACATAGTTAAATCCTTTAACTTTACGTATGAGTAAAACATACACAATAGCTCACTTATCTCACAAGCAATCACGAAACAATAAAAAACTTTTATTTATTTTTATCGTAAAAAAGGGGAAGAAGCAATTAAATGGAAGCAAAACACAAAAAGGCAAATTAAGTTATGTTAATAACAGGTATTTTGCATTTTTAAACTCACAATTATATGCCGCCCGTAAGTAAAAATTAATTATTCTAATGTTAAGATTCTTTCCCTCCCTCCCTCTCTCACCATCTCTCTCTCTCTCTCCCCTCCCACCCCCTTGTCTCTTTCTCTCTCTCTCCCCCTCTTCTCTCTCTCTCTCTCTCTCTCTCTCTCTTCTCTTGTCTCTCTCATTTTTCGTTGGGCCGTCTGGGAGGGGGGAGAGGGCATTTGCCTCTGTTTCCCCCTCTCCCACCTGTATCCATCCTTGATCAGAAACTTTGTTTGCTTTATTGGACATTTTGGGATCATTTGAGTGCGAGCACAAATTAGTAGGTCAGTTTTATGATGGTGCAAGCGTGATGCCTGGTCATTTAAATGGACCCTAGAAAAAAAATTAAAGACAAAGCTCCTTTACAGTATTTGTACACTGTTTGGAACACCGACTAAATCTAGTCTTGCAACATAGTTGCAAGAAGATACGAAAGTGTCGCATCTTCTTTTCTTCTATTACTGGACTTCGTACCATTTTCCATCACTCTGCAGAGAGACCATACGCCACTACTCCGGCATCAGGACCACGAAACCCAACAGTAACACCTGTTCGTTGGAGCTCTAACTCGAAATTATGGCGTGTGATTGTGGATGACTGGGAAAAGCAGGAAGAGGTTTTCGAAATCATTGTTTGCTGTGAACAGTCTGATGATAATTCCATTCAACTTGCCAGATGTTCTCTAAACGACATGAACAATTTTGAATTTACATATCTGGCAGTAGTATTTCATGACATATTTTGTTTGACATATATGCTGTTCGTAGTCTTGGAGATGAGATCGTTAGACGTTAACCACTGAATATCTAAAGTAAGGACTACTTCAGTCGACTTCCAAAAGGCCAGCGAAATGACAAATATGCGTCTCTGTCTCTCAGGATGGAAGTGTTCAAATGTATCGAGACATGTATTTAGAATTTTTTGATCACATTTTGATGGAAATGGACGAGAGATTTCGCGACTTTGATAAAATTCCGTCTGTTTGCCTTGCTGATACCACAAAATTTGAAGAATACTAGACATGTTTTCCTTCAGCTGCACTTGAAAACCTGAAAACAGTCTTTGGGCCTGTATTCTCCAAGACACAACGCTTAAGAAACGAACTCTCTATTTTTTATGCTGACGAGAACTACGGAAAACTTTCCCCCTGGAAGATATTAGAAATGCTTAATGAGGATAAGGACATTTTTACAGATAAATTGTTTTCCATCTGTCCATCTCTTGTACTACAGCGTCTGTTGAATGAAGCTTTTCTTGTCTAAAGCGCATAAAAACATACCTGAGGAACACTATTTCAAAAGAAAGACTTTCTTCTTTATCGAATATTTCAATTCAAAAAGAACTTCTTGGGCAGTTAATAATAACACAACAGTTCTATGAAGACATCACCGATAAGTTTGCAGCCTTAAAGGACCGACGAATTGATTTGGTGTACAAGAAACAGACGGGTAAGCTTCTGTAGGCGTAGGTGTATTTTGCATTTCTGCTAGCTCTTCACCTAACTTCACAATCACGAGCCGCCACTGGACAGCAATCCAGAACTAATGAAAAAGGTGCAGCATGGAAGCGGGCCTAACTGACGAAGTCTGAATAAATGAGTGCTTAGCGCATCTTCACTGCAAACCACGAATATAACGCGCCATAATGCAAGACCACGAAGATCCCGCCGGCAAGTTCGAACCAACACTGGCAGGAGTGGACCGCAGCAGCGCTTTTGCTCTTTGTTGAGATTAGATTAGGTAAGATTAGTACTTGTTCCATAGATCATGAATACGACACTTCGTAATGATGTGGAACATGGCAGGTTAATGAAAGGTGTCTTTACAAATTATTACTTTGTACTAAATATTACAAGATACATTTTTTTTTTTTTTTCGATTTACTAATTTATATCTAAAAATTCATCTATAGTGTAGAAGGAGTTGCCATTCAGAAATTCCTTTATCTATTTTTAAATGCTAGTTGGCTATCTGTAAGACTTTTGATGCTGTTTGGTAGGTGACCAAAGAGTTTTCTGGCAGCATAATTCACCCCTTTCTGTGCCAAAACTAGATTTAACCTTGAAGAGTGAAGATCATTCTTTCTCCTAGTGTTGTAGTTGTGTACACTGCTATTGCTTTTGAATTCGGTGGGATTGGTAATAACAAATTTCATAAGTGAATATATATACTGTGAAGCTACTGTGAAAATCACTAGCTCTTTAAATAAGTGTCTGCAGGATGATCTTGGATGGGCTCCAGCAATTATTCTAATTACACGCTTTTGTACAATAAATACTTTTTTACTCAATGATGAATTACTGCAGAAAATGAGGTCATACGAAAGCAGAGAATGAAAACAGGCATAGTAAGCTAATTTACTGAAATGTATATCATCAAAATTTGCAGTTACCCTAATAGTATAAGTAGCTGAACTCAAACGTCTCAGCAGATCTTCAATGTGTTTCTTCCAGTTCAACCCCTCATCACTGTATACACCTAAAAGTTTTGAATATTCTACCTTTGCTACACATTTCTGATCAAAGTCTATATTTATTAATGGTGTCATTTCATTTACTGTATGAAACTGTGTGTACTGTGTTTTATCAAAATTTAATGATAGTCCATTTGCTGAGAACCATTTAATGATTTTCTGAAAGACGTCATTTACAATTTCTTCAGTTAGGTCTTGTTTGTCAGGTGTGATAACTATACTTGTATCATCAGCAAAAAGAACCAGCTCTGCATCTTTATGAATATAAAATGGCAAGTCATTAATATATATTAAGAACAGCAAAGGGCCCAAGACCGAACCTTGTGGTACCCCATTTTTGATTGTTCCCCAGTTTGAGGACTATTACGTCAAGCAACAGACAGCGGTACCGCTGCGTGAAAATTCAAACTACAACCGCAAACGGCTTATAAACTTTAAATAAAATTTGTGTAATGAACGCACAAAAGACTGTCTATTCGGCTTCAAACAATTAAATAACTGTGCTATGACACTTCCAATAAAACTCTGTGACCATAAAAATGTAATTTTCTGTAACTTTTACCTATACGTATATATGTATTCGTAAGTAACTGCTAATGGACACTATCGCAATACAATTAAATCTCCCCAGGCGAGAGCTAAAATAACGGACACAGTACATTGTTAAAATTTTGTAAAGTAATGTTTCGAACATATGCCCTGTACATAGTTAATTTAGTATCGATTGACAATATTTATGTTCAATTGCGTATGTTCATGTCAGTTTGGGTGGTGGTGGTGGGGGGGGGGGAAGCTATTGGGGCTGAAGCCCCCCTCCCAAAGATTTTTTAATTTTAGGTGTGTTTGGAGCTCTTCTCTAGACGTCAGCGAACAAGATGGCAATCAATAATTCACCTCCGATGCTTTGGTGTACTTTTCTTTGAATCTCGTTCATTATAGTGATGAAGAGGAGACAGAACTCCACCCTGCATTAGCCCGAAGGTTTCAGTCGGTCCTAGGGGTGTTTTCACTTTACTGTGAGCATGTTCATGCAAGTTCTTTATCATATAGACTATGCTATAGGCATTCCAGTTTCTTCAGCACTTCCCACACCTCCCTGTTCACACCATCAAATGCTTTCATGATGTCCAGAAGGCTAGCCATAGGTCTTTGTTGTGTTCGTAGCATTTTTCCATTAACTGTCGGAGGGAAAATATTAGGTCCGTTGTTAATCTCCCCTGTCTGAATCCGTACTATTCCTCGGAGAGATTTGCTTCGATAGTGGGTTTATCTTACGCTCAATAATTCTTTAATAGAGTTTACCCAATTGAGATGTTAATGTGATACCCCTGTATTTAGGGCATTTATTTCTATCCCCTTTCTTGAAAATTGTAATTATTATGTCTGTTTTCCAATCAATAGGTATCTCCCCTTCTTTCCAACTGTAAAAAGTCTGTAGACTCATTGCTTCCAGACGACCCCCATGGATTTGATCATTTCTTCAGTTATTTCGTCAATACTAATTGATTTTCCGGGCTCGATATATTTCCAGGCATATTCTACATCGTTCCATGTCAGGTCTGGCCCATTGTCAAGGGTGAATGTATGTTGCACAGTACTGTCTTCTTGTGGGGCTGTATATAACTCATATTTAATAGGTTCTCTAAGTAATTTTTCCGAGTTTCTTTGATCTTATCATCATCAGTGATGAGAGTTTCCTTGTCGTCCTTCAGGTACTTGGAGTATTCTTTATCTCTCTTTCTGTTTTTCATCAACCCATATAACATTTTCTTGTTGCCATTGATATCGACTTCCAACTCATCGCTGCAGTGGTTCAGCCACTTCTCGCGTTCTTCTGTGACTACCTGCCTGGCATGTTTCTTTGCGGTTCTATATAGTTCTTTGTTATGATTGGTCCGGTAGTTAAAGTATTTTCGAAACATGTTGCTCTTGGTAAGGACAGCAGTTCTTGTTCTATCATTCCACCACAGAGTTTCCTTCCATTTTCTTGTGCCACTGGTTCACCCACAGACCTTCTCAGTTATACTTACAAGATTTTCTATAAAATCGTTCCATTCCTGCTCTATTTTTTACATCTGTCTTTGGAATTACTTTTTTGATGTGGTGTTGGAATTCTGCTACAGTGTTATTGTCCTTCAATTTCCATGTTCTGAGTTACCTTTCCTGCATAGTTCTTACTTCTTTCATTTTATTAAATTTGAAACTGCCAACGAGGAGTCTGTGCTCACTTCCCAGGGATACACTGGGAATTACTTTCACATCTACCAATCTTCCTTGTAGTTGTTCCTCAATCAAAATATAATCTACAAGAGATTCACTTTGCCTGTCCCATCCATATCTTGTGAGCTTATGGATTTTTTTGTTTTTGATGCCATGAATTTCCTATGGGGCACATTGAACTGGGAGGGAAATAACTATGGATGACTCATCAGTTTAAGTACCTTGGTAGTGTTATCTCCAATAATGTTTCTATATATGAAGAAATCACACACAGAATTCAAACAGCTAGTAAGTTCTACAGATTAGTCAAAGATCTAACATGGAACACAAAAATACCTCGAAAATGCAAGAGAGTCATCTATGAAACATATTACATACCTACATTGACATATGGTTGCGAATCATGGATATGGGAAAGAAGGATGTCAGCAGAATCCAAGCAGCGGAAATGAGATTCGTTCGTAGTATGGTCGGAAAGACACGTAGAGATAAAGTTCGGAACGTGGAAATCCGTAACCAGATTCAGGTCATATAACTACAAGACCGAATAACCACACAGCGGCTGAGATGGTATGGGCATATGCGTCTTATGGATGGAAACAGACTACCAAGAAAAAATGTACGAGCTAAACCTCAGAGACAAAAGACCTAGAGGACGGCCGCGAATGAGGTACAAAGTCTGATATAGAAGAGAGGGGATACACTCCGGCGTATATTGAAGAAGAAGAGAAATTCAAGGACTGGGACTGGTGGAGAAGCCTCATTCGCCGACCCATCGAATAAGATGGAACGACGTGGGATATTATGATGAATTTTTTATTGTTTCATTATTTATTATTTTAAACAAGTCGTCACAGGAAATTTGAAATAGTACACATGTAATAAACCATGACGTAACTATAATTTGCCATGCACAAATGAACGGGACAATGGGTCGCAAACGTGATGCGTCACTGAGAACGTGTGCTGCTGTTAACGTGTGCTGCTGTTACTGTGAGCGGTTTTAATGCCGGCCGCGACCAGCTTTGATGCTGCCGCTATTGTTACTGCTATACTGAAGTTACGAACCGATTGTTCATATGCGGCGACCCGCTGCTTAGCAGGTGAGCCGCGCCACCCAGTGGAATTTATAAACAAAAATAGTGTTGATTTAGTTCAATTTTAAACACATAGAGTATCATGTTAATTAAACTCTAAAAACCTTTCTCCTTCGCTAGTAACATAGAAGCTGCTTAATTATTTTACGAGCTGATTAAATACACTCCATTTTCACCACATTGCTCCTCTTCCACTTTCAAATTAATGCGAGCGTTACTCATTTTATTTGTTGTGCAATTGTTTTCGAAGTATAATTAGTTAAATTATAAAAAGTGTAAAAATTAGTCATAGATTAATAAATTCAATAGGCTTTATTTTTTTAAAAATGAGCCCCACCCCAGAACTAAATCCTGGCCGCGCCATGGCTTACATTTCAATACGAATTGTAATCCACTCAATAAACGACAGCACAGAGACTCTTGACTGAACAAAAAGCAAAATGACCAAAGGCCAATTCACACTGTCTGTGACGTCAACGCCACGTCACGGCTCCGTCACGTCAATTTGTATTCACACTGTCCGTCACATCAATTTGCTTATTCCAATACCTGAAGTTGAAAGTGGGGTTATAAGTGGTGAAAAATATTTTGTAGAAAGTCATAGTTTAACACTGGAATTGAGGAAACAACAACTAAATGTTATTGATGGCCAAAGAAAACTATACAATATATGTTTTTCGCCAACTTAGTGTGGTAAAATGCTTGGAACTCAAACATTTAAAAACATCGACATCTATTTTCAAGCGAAAAAATTAACATACGAACACATCAAACAATATTTCTAAGAGCATAAATAGAGCCTGTTTACTTCATCCATTATGATTTGCCCGCTGGCTTTGTTAATAGCCTCGTACACAACTGAATTTTTATCCTTCATTAGCACTTACATTTCATTAAAAATGTTATTTAATGAAAACTGCGTCATAAAATTACAATCTTATTCAAAGAAACAATTTGGTTCAATCTTTTCTGTAACAATATTACAAAACATGAACCATTTTTGGATTTCAGATATCTATCCTCGCTTTTAGAAGGAGACTCAATTGAGAAAAATAATTAAGTCGTCATGAAACATTTGGAATTTACCGCTAAGACAAAGTATAATAATAAAATAAAGATTAATAAGATACATTTGCATATAAACTGTGAAATCGTCGACTACAACATGAAAATCGCGTGACGAAAATAGGTTAACTGCCGATGTTAACAGACGACCACTCCGTCAAAACGTTCTTCTCGAGGAAGCTTGACGTGACGTGACGGTCCAGTGACGGGTAGTGTGAATGCCACCATTAGAAATACATTGCGGAATGTTCTGACGGACGGTGACGTGACGTGACGAACACTGTGAATTAGTATTAATCCGTGTCTCCTCTTCAGTAAGAAATCAGTAACTTGTTATATTGTAACGAACTTTAATCCAGATGATATAATCTTTATTTCATGTGAAACAACACCGAGTGGATGCGAGGAGAGCTGGACGTGCTCTAAGAAAGGGCAGCCGATCACGACGGAGCGCTACGCCATTCCTTCCGCCGGTCAAATTTTTGACATAAAAATATCATCAAAAGTTCGTAATATTTGTTGATGTAAATTACTGACGTGATGCTAAAAGGGGTATTACACTGTCGTCATATTTATGACCACATTTCAAGATGACGGACGATAAACTCATTCATCATGCACTGTCATTGCTACTACGAAAACTGCATTTCGAAGAAAAAAAGAGGGGCTTACTAGGGTGAAACTGTGGAAGTCATTTCGTGCTGCGGGAGCTGCAAGCGTAGGACGCCAAGTCATATATAAATTACTGGAGAATAGATGATACAATGTGTCGGTATTTATTCAGTAAAGTGGTTCCACACACTAAAAATCAGTATACGCACGTGAAAAGACTACATCAGCAGAAGAAAGGTTTACAGTGACAGCAATTACTTGCTACTGGGATTACATTTTACTTACTGCGCGGTGGCGTAACATGTTCATGTTGGCAACGAAATGTTCGTTATACGAGAAGGATTAACTTACTGGTTGGACAAGAGCGTAACAGAGCAGGAACAGTATCTATTATTATTAAATTGAGACGAGTGGGAGCTTATAAAAATCTGCTTCATAAATTTGCATTAATTTTGTGTTTGATGCAACACACGAGGCCATTATTCTTATTCTTAATACACCTAGGCCGAATTTCTCTGTTGAGTTCCTCAGCCATTCTCTTGTAACTTTCGAATCTCCTTAATCTGTTCTTATATTCAGGGTGTCTGGGATTATACAGAGCCGCGGTGGAGTAGCCGAGCGGTCTGAAGCGTCTCGCTGCGGAGCGCGCTGTTGCTCGCCGTGGAGGTTCGAGTCCTCCCTGGGGCATGGGTGCGTGTGTTGTCCTTAGGTTAGCTTACCTAGATTTAAGTAGTTTGTAAGCTACGGACTGATGACCACGAAGTTTGGTCAGATAGATTATACAGTGCTTCGTCTGCTTCATAAAGTTCTATTTATTTTGTCGTAGACGGTTCACAGCAACTAAAGTTCGACGTCATGTTTACAAACAAGGAGGTTCGTTTTCAAATAAGCGCGGTCCAAGAGCTGCAGCGATGCTAGCGCTCCAAGCGGTTACATTTCACTTTGCAGTGAACATAAGACAAACGACTTTTATGATCAAATCTACTGCGACGCACTAGATATGATCATTTTGGCCCACTTTAGGGTACGGTATTAACACTAAAAGTGGGCCTTTGCGATCGTCTATTGACAGCTCGAAATTTAAATGAAAATAACGGCTTAACTATTCATCTGACTCGAAATTTGAATAACCGAATTTGTAGAGGATAAAATTCTCTACAACTTTGCTCTCATGTGTTTTTCTCATATCTCGTAGCGTTTCAAAGATATTTGCAAAAATAACGGCGACATTGGAATGTATGTCTGTCTGTCTGTCTGTCCGTAACGTGTTCCCTGATTTAAAGACGAACCGTTCAACCGATCAGCACCAAATTTTACAGACATGATTGTAGGCCGCCAGATACCAGAACCTCCCTTTTTCAAATTTTTCGGACAAAAAATACGGTAGTAAGACAAAAACAGCCGTTTGTAATATAATTGTAATTGCAAACGAACCGTTCATCTGACACGAAAATTGAACAACCTAATTGTTAGAGAAGAAAATTCTCTACAACTTAGCTCCCTTATGGGGTTTTTTTTTTTTTTTTTTTTTTTTTTTTTTTTTTTTTTTTTTCATATCTCGTATCGTTTGAGACAAATTTCCAAATATAACAGAGATTTGACACCCTACATTGAATTAACGAAAACCAGCCGTTCGGAGATGTCACGTGACATTCCTCGCCCATCTTGCGTTGCGTATTTGATGATTTTCTTATTGTAACTTACATGTTGAAATGTCCAGGCAAAGCGCACTGAAAAATTAACAAAAACACATCGTTCTTCGTACGATAAATGATAATCTAATGTTTACAAATGCCATATTAGCATCAGTTGACAACGGCCATTAATAGTATAAGATAAAAAAAAAAAAAAAGTGTGCAAGGCGTTGGGTTTTGACACTTAAGGTCTAAGGTTCGCAACCCGCCACTACCAAAACTTTTTTTTTTCTAAAACGGTTTCAGACATACTTATTAATTATTTTTTTATTGTTTAGATTATTATTTTGGTCCAAAATGTCGGCAAAAACTTATAAAACTTCAAATCTAAAGTGGGCCGTAAAACACGTCAGTGCGTTTTTTTTTTTTGTTTTTTTTTTTTTGTTTTTTTTTTTTTTTTGTTTTTTTTACGCAAGCAGAGATATGTCAAAGTTCCCTATTACACTATCAAATTTTTGTTATGTAAAATTTTTATGACCGTGTAATACCGGCCTCCGCGCCTCCACTCCCAGGGCTCAACAATCCGGCGCGCTGGCGACCGTTCACCACGCTGTTACTCCGCCCACTGGCGCTCCGCATCGTAAAGCAAGAAACGAAAAAGCTAAATGTAATTTTAAAAAAAGTAGGAGATATCTATGCTCACATTATGTCAACTATATAAAAAAACGTACCCCAAAAATGTATCTCTTATACGTATATATGTAAATAAAGAAATTATATATGTGTTTCAGTAGGGCTGCGCATTTGCCATCTCAAAGCCAGAGGGGGCAAACGTAGCATTACATTCAATATTTTACTAAAATTATTTCTGCCACGCTTGGCACTTGCGTATCCATTCTCACTTCTTTATATACCTCTGACTACTTTTGTTTGCGATGGTCAATTCTTTTCAACCGGCTTGGACTTCAGTTTGCAGCAGGGTTTTGGAACACATCCTGTATTCAAATATTATGAATTATCTGGAACAGAATGATCTATTGGGCCAAGGTCAACATGGATTTAGAAAATATCGTTCATGTGAAACACAGCTAGCTCTTTACTCACTCGAAGTGATGTGTGCTATCGACAAGGGTTCAAAAATTGATTCAGTATTTCTTGATTTTCAGAAGGCTTTTGACACTGTACCTCACAAACGGATTTTAATCAAATTGCGTGGTTACGGTATATCGCCACAAATTTGCGACTGGGTTGAGGATTTCCTCTCAGAGAGGACACAGTTTGTAGTAATCGATGGAAAGGCATCTACTAAAACGGAGGTGATTTCGGGCGTCCCACAGGGTATTGTTGTTGGTCCTCTGCTGTTCCTTATTTACATAAACGATTTAGGGGAAAATCTAAGTAGCTCTCTTAGGTTGTTTGCAGATGACACCGTCATTTACCGACTCGTAAAATCATCTGAAGATCAAAACCAACTGCAGAACGATTTGAATAAGATATCAGTATGGTGTAAGAATTCGCAGTTGACTCTAAATAATGAGAAGTATGAAGTCGTCCACATGAGTACGAAAAAAAATCCGTTAAAATTTGTTTACATGATAAATCAATCAAGTGTGAAAGCCGTAAACTCCACAAAATACCTAGGAATTACAATTACTTCTGACTTAAATTGGAAAGAACACGTAGATAATGTCGTGGGAAAGGCGAACCAGAGACTGCGTTTTATTGCAGAACCCTTAAAAGATGCAACAGAACTACTAAAGAAACTGCATACACACTACGCTTGTCCGTCCTTTCATGGAGTATTGCTGCCCAGTGTGGGATCCTTATCAGGTGGGTTTGACGGAGGACATCGAAAGAGTCCAAAGAAGGGCAGCTCGTTTCGTATTGTCACGATACAGGGGAGACAGCGTTACGGAAATGATACAGGATCTGGGATGGGAATCATTACAACAACGGCGCTTATCGCTGTGGCGTGGGCTACTTACGAAACTACAGTCGCCAACATTCTCCTCCGAATGCGAAAATATATTGTTGACTCCCACTTACATAGGTAGAAATGATCATCAGAATAAAATGCGAGAAATCAGAGCCCGAACGGAGAGATTCAGGTGTTCGTTCTTCCCGCGCGCTATTCGAGGATGGAATGAGAGGTAAAATAGTATAACGGTGGTTCGATGAACCGTCTGCAAATGTGATTTGCAGAGTATCCCATGTAGATGTAGATGTAGAGAGGGAACGAAAATGCTCATCGTCTTTCTGTTCTGCGTTCTTGTACTGATCGGACGCCTCTTCTTACTGTCTGCAAGGGAAATGTGTGTGCATTAAATTATTGTAATATATCCCCCCCCCCCAATTTGATTTCAAAAATATATATTTTTTAAATTCAAAATTCCCTTTCCTAGTCCAATTAATTCTTACTCAATGTTTTCAGCAAGCTGGTTCCATTGTAAAAAGATGTCTGGTTATTATTATGATTCGCTTCGCAATTGCACCATTTTAGTCCAAACTCAACCTTTTCCTACATCAGTTTGTATTATTCCTGTTAATATATCAAGCACAGCCTCAGGGATGCTTCCACTTATTATTAAGAGCTACAAAATATATTAACGACTTAAATTCTGAAGGGACTCTACACTTGTCTTCAAAGGATTAAATTTATCTAAAAATAAAAATCAACTAAACCACACGGAGTCTCACAAAGTTTCAACACTTCCAGTGGGCAAAACAACGAAATAAGTACTGTATGTACTTAAATGAACTGACATTGGATCCCGTATGCCTAATTCTGCTCAGTGATGGATAACGCAGTCTAATAAGCTCAACAAGAAATGACTGACTTCGTTCCATACCAGAAATTAGAGGAATCCACTGTAGCCAGTAGCCATAAGGCTCGAGTAAAGAAACTTACAAGTGATACTAACAATTTATTTTATCTGCTCTGAATGCTAGCCGCGGCGGAGCGGCCGAGCGCATTGAGGCGCTATGCTACGATGCTCGAGGCCGTTCCCCGTCGAGGGTTCAAATCCCCCCTCGGGCATGGATGTCTGTGCCGTCTTTAGTATAAGCTAGTTCATAAGTAGTTTGTAAGTTTAGGGACAGATGACCCGTAGTTAAGTCCCTTAAGCTCTACAAACATTTGAACATTTTATTTTATTTTATTTTATTTTTTTTTTTTTTTTTTTTTTTTTTTTTTTCCAGAATGCTGGAACACATGGCGATAGTGCACTCTAGTATAGTGCAGTGGTAACTCTTGAGGATTTGACCACGTTCAAAGTTTACTTAACTCGCGTCTAACCTTATACATCGGCTCAATGTCCAGAACTACTTAATTATAATTATTATTTCACTGTATGTGGTAAATACAAGACACGAGCTCCGAGCCAAAGGCATAATTCAGTAATGTCTGAATTTGACGTACGTAACAGAGAACAACCTCCTCAAAATACTGTAAGCCAGACGAAAGACGAGAAATACGAGACTAACAACTACATCTACATGTACCTGTACATTCCGCAATCCACCGTAAAGAGCATGGCGGAGGGTACACCGTACCACAACTAGATATTTCCTTACCTATTCCACTCCCAAATAAGACGAGGGAAAAAAAGAATTTTTATACGCGTCTGTATGAGCCCTAATTTATCTTGTCTTTCTGAGCTTTACGCGAAATATAAGTAGGCGGCAGGAAGATCGTTTCTACATTCAGCTTCATATTCCGACCCTCTAAATTTCCTCAACAGAATTTCTCGAAAATAACGTCGTCTTGCCTGTGGCACTCGTGCATTTGTCGAACCTACCAGTAACGAACGTAGCTGCTCGCCTCTGAACTGCTTCCATGTCTTCCTTTAAACTGATCTGATGCGGGTTCCAAACACTTGAGCAATACTCAAGACGAAGTCGTACAAGCGTTTTATACGCGGTCACCTTTACAGATGAAGTACATCTTCCCAAAATTCTTCCAATAAACCCAAGTCGGCTGTCCGCCTTACTCACAAATGCCCTTACATGCTCGTTCCATTTCATATCGCTCTGCAATGTTACGCCTAGATATTTGAACGACGCGGCTGCATCAAGACGCTCACTTCTAATGCTGTATTCGTATATTATGGGATTGTTTTTCCTACTCTTGTGCATCACATTATATTTTTCTACATTTAGAGCTTGCTGTCATTCTTCACACCAACTAGAATTTTGTCTAAGTTATCCTGTACGCTATTACAGTCAAAGACGACACTCTCCCATACATCACAGCATCATCAGCAAACAGCCGCAAATTACAACTTACTCTGTCTATCAGATCATTTATATAGATAGAAAATAATAGCGCTCCTACCACACTCCCTTGGGACACGCCTGACGATACACTCGTCTTTCATGAACACTCGCCGTCGAGAAAAACGTACTGCGTTCTATTACTTAGGAAGTCTTCCAATCAGTCACAAATATGTGAAACGATTCCATATGCTCGTATCTTCGTTAGCAGTCTGCAGTGTGGCTCCGCGTCAAATGTCTTTCTGAAATCGAGAAAAACACAATCTGGCTGTTGCCCTTCATCCATGGCTTGCAAGATGTCATGTGAGAAAAGGACAAGCTGAGTTTCCCACGAACTATGTTTCCTAAACCCTTGTTGCTTTTTAGAAAGAAGCTTTTCCGTCTCAAGGAAATTTACTATATTCGAGCTAAGAGTACGCTCCAAAATTCTGCAGGAAACTGATGAGAACGATATTGGCCTGTAATTATGTGGGTCAGTTCTTTTACCTTTCTTGTAAACAGGGGTCACCTGCGTTTTTTTCCAATCACTAGGAACTTTGCGCTGAATTAAAGATTCGCGATAAATGCAAACTATATAAGTGGCCATTGCCGCAGAATACTCTTTGTAAAACCGATCTGGTATTCCATCCGGACCAGGGGACTTTTTTGTAATCAGGTCTCTCAGCTGCTTCTCTTTACCGGAAATACCTATTACTCCTCCATTTGGAGTTAGTTCAAATGTTTGTAGAGCTTATGGGACTTAACTACGGGGTCATCAGTCCCTAAACTTACAAACTATTTATGATCTAGCTGATACTAAGGACGGGACAAATATCCATGTCCGAGGGGGAATTCCAACCCCGGACCGTAGTGGCTGTGCAGAACGTGACTGGCGCACCGGCGTGGAGTTAGTGCGTTGATCAAATGATGGTACGTTTGTACGGTCCTCCTGCGTGAAAGATTTCTTAAAGGTTAAATTTAACCCCTTACATACAATACATTTAAATTTAGTCCACAATTCCGCTACATCTATTGTGTCGGGACTAAACGATGTCTATTCATTTTCTAAGTGTGAAACTAACAAGTGCTTATTCTAACAAAAGCACTCTTCTAGCCTTCTTGATTTGTTTCATAACTTTGGTCACCACTGATGCAATGACGATATCATGATCACTAACTCCTGTCTGTACACTGACATCGTTAATAAGGTCGGGCCTATTTGTAACTGTTGTTGTTGTGCTCTTCAGTCCGAAGGCTGGTTTGATGCAGCTCTCCACCCTACTCTATCCTGCGCAAGCCTCTTCATCTCCTCATGAGAACAGCAACCTACATCCATTTGGATCTGCTTACTATATTCATCTCTTGGGTTCCCTCTGCGATTTTTATCCCACACACTTCCCTCCAATGCAATATTCACAATTCATTGATATCTAAGAATGTGCCCTACCAATCGATCCCTTCTTTTAGTCAAGATATGCCGGAAATTCCTTTTTTCCCCAATTGTGTTCAGTACCTCTTCATTAGTTACGCGATCCGCCCACTTAATCTTCAGCATTCTTCTGCAACACCACATTTCAAAAGCCTCTATCCTATCCTCTTCCTGTCCGCATTGTTTATCGTCCGTGTTTCACTCCCATACAGACAACACTTCACACAAATGCCTTCAGAAATGACTTCCTTAGACTTAAATCAATATTCGATGTTAACAAATTTAACTTTTTCAAAAACGCTTTTGTTCCCATTGCCATTCTGCATTTTATATCCTCTGTACTGCAGCCATCATACATTATTTTACTTCCTAAGTAACTCATTTACCACCTTTATTGATTCCTTACCTAATTTAATTACTTCAGCATCGACTGATTTTTTAAGACTGCATTCCATTACCCTTGTTTTGCTCTTGTTAATGTTCATCTTATATGCTCCTTTCAACACACTGTCCGTTCCGTTCAATTGTTCCTCCAAGTCCTTTGCTGTCTCTGACAGAATTACAATGTCACCAGCAAAATGCAAGGTTTTTATTTATTCACTCTGAACTTTAAATCCTTCTCCAAATTTTTCCTTGCTTTCCTTTATAGCTTGCTCAATGTACCAAATCGAATAACATTGGTGAAAGACTTCCCAACATCTGCATCCCTTTCATGCACTTGAACTTTGATAACAGCTGTTTGGTTTTTGTCTAAACGATTTCCTTTACCTCCTCATACATTTCTTCTATCTCCTCATCATTGGCAGAGCTTGTGGGCATATAAACGTGTACTACTGTTGTCAGTGTTGGCTTTGTATCTATCTTGACTATGATAATGTGATCACTGCACTGCTCATAGTAGTTTACCCGCATTCCTATTTTCTTATTCATTCTTAGACCTACTTCTGTAATGTCCCCAAATAATTTTGTATTTATAATCCTGTACTCGCCTGACCTGATATCCTGTTCCTCTTTCCACCAAACTTCACTAATCCTCACTATATCTAATTTCAACCTGCCCACTTCTCTTTTTAAATTTTCTAACTTCCCTATCCAATTAAGGGATCTAACATTCCATGCTCCAATCTGTAGAATGCCAGTGTTGTTATTCCTGATGTCGACATCCTCCTGAGTAGTCCCTGCATGGAGATCCGAATGGGGGACTATTTTACCTCCGGAATATTTTACTCGAGAGGATGCCATCATCATATTTTCATACAGTAGCGCTGCATATCCTCGGGAAAAGTAACGGCTGTAGTTTCTTGCTTTCAGCCGTTCGTATTAGCTGTGTGGCAAAGTCACATTAGCTGATGTTACAAGGCCAGCTCAGTCAACCATCCAGACTGTTCCCCTGTAACTACTGAAAAGGTTGCTGCCCCTCTTCAGGAACCACACATTTGTCTGGCCTCTCCACAGATACCCTCCATTCTGGTTGTACCTACCGGACGGTGACTTGTATCATTGAGGCACGCAAGCCACCCCACCTCGACAATGTCTGCTGTTCATGGGGGTGGTGTTTATACTATAAGATCTAAAATATTTCCATTCCGTGTTGGATGTTGGTTTAATTGCTCAAGACTTTAGGACACTCCAATAGCTGCAACCACCTCTCTCTGTGTGTGTCCGCTGCCATCCCTCCTATGGCTCTTCATGCCAGAGCTTCGGATAAGTCACTTTGTTTTTATCTTGCACTACCTGCTCAGTGATAGCTCCATGTTACAGATCGCGCTGTCTCCTGCGTCGGGGGTTCAAACCCCCCCTCGGGGATGAATGTGTGTGTTGTCCTTAGGTTAGTTTAACTTGGTTTAAGTAGTTTGTAAGTCTGACCCAAGTAGTTTGGTGCCATAACAATTACAAACATTTCAATATTTTGAGTACTTCGCAAGACTGCTTGTTTGTACCACCTGAAATGAAACTAGAGAGGTCCCAATCTATACCCTCAAGGTTGAAGTCTCCCCCGACTAATATTGCATGCCCCGGATGGAGTTCACATTCAGCCTTTTACGAAGAGCATGATACAGTCACAGCCTAACCGTGTTCATAAAAGTTCTATCTACGCCGCAGGACCGAGGCAAATCCTCTTCAGCTAAGACAGGACAGACCTTTTTTCTCGGAATCTCAGACAGCTATCACTGTCCAAAAATGATCAGATGTTAGTAATTCTATGGGACCAAAGTATGTTGTTCATCAGTCCCTAGTCTTACAAACTACTTAAACTAAATTAAAGTAACCTAAGGGCAACAAAGATATCCATGCCTGAGGGAAGATTCGAACCTCTGACGCGAGAGGCCGTGCGATCCGTAACGTGGAGCGATCACTGAGCAGGCAGTACAACACAAAAACAAAGTGACTTATCCGAAGCTCTAGCATGGAGAGCCATAGGAAGGTTGGAAGCGCACATACACGAAGGGAGGTTGCTGCAGCTATTGGAGTATCCCAAAGTGTAATCTGCAGGACCTAGACTGGATTTCAGGCAATATGAACTGTTAAAAGAAAGAAAGACCAAGGTCGTACACCAACAAGAGATGAATGTTATACCCGGTTAACTTGCCCATCGAGACAGGAGGCTGAATGCAACTAACTCTCCAGGCAGAAACAGGAAGCACAAATTCAACACTAACAGTCGGAAATCGCCTTCGGGAATGTGTCCTCTATGCACAGAGGCCTATAGTGTCATCATCATCAGTGTTCTGCCAAAAGGTAGGTTTTCACATGACAATTCTCCAAGCTGTCCGGTATTCTGCCTTCTTCTCCAGGTCCGCATAATTTCTTCTTCCCTTTACGTCATCTATGATCTTGTATCGCATCTTACTCTCAGTCTTCTCCTACAAACCAGTCCTTCCAAGGCATCTGCTAGCATGCACTCCCTTTCAACGAATTTCCCGACTAGTTCTTTTTCCTTTATCTTATAACCTTTCGCACACAACTTCTCTTTCAACCGTTTACAACACTCTTTCATTACTCACTCTTTCCATTCAGCTTATCCTCTCCATTTTACTCCACATCCACATCTCAAATGATACTAACGTTTTTTCATCCTCTTGTCTCAGCGTCCATGTTTCTGCCCCATAAAGTGCCACACTCCAGACAAAACATTTGCCAAGGCTTTTCCTTAGACCTTCATCTAATTTGCAACATAACAGTCTCCTCTTTCTGTTGAATGCCTCCTTTATTATGGCAATTCGAGTTTTCACCTATTGGTGGCATCTCAAGTCTTCAGTTATTGTGCTTCAAAGATATTTAAATGCACTTACTTGGCTAATGGTAGCTCGTCCTTTTTTAATATTGGCCAGTCTGCGTGTTGTACTGATGACCATAATCTTCGTTTTTACTGTGTTTATTTTCATCCAATAATCCACACAAACTTCATTCAGATCTTTCAGCATGTTGTTTCCTGTCCGCTAACTTGCTGCCACTAGTACGACGTCATCAGCAAATCTTATACAGTCTATTCTCTTTCCATCAATATGTATTCCTCTTTTCCAATCTAAGTCTATCGAAATAATCTCCTCAAGGTATACGTTAAACAAGAGTGGGGAAAGGCAACACTCTTCCTAACACTTCGCCCAATTCTGGTTCCTTCTGGAGTACCGGGAGTAAATATAGATATTGTATAAGTCGTCTCACTTTCCAATCTACTTCTTTCTTATAATAATAATAGTAATAATAACAATAATAAATAATAATAATATGGTTTTCTGTTCCGCAAGACCTAACTGAAGAGTAAGACTCCATGGTCATGGAACAAGTCAATACATGACGTTTAACACAAGAATGGTACTAGAAAATTTTTAAGTAGTCCTATGCTCATGACACTCTTAAGACTAAGTGAAAAGAATCAACAAAGAAAAAATGAATTAATTGCTTAATTTTTATAGGAGTTCCTCGACAGAATAAAAGGAGTGAGCCATGAGGTAACTCTTCAATTTAGATTTGAAAGCATGTGGGTTACTGCTAAGATTCTTTAGTTTTTGTGGCAGCTTATTGAAAATGGATGCTGCAGAATACTGCACACCTTTCTGTACAAGTGTGGTGTGATGCAAATGTAGATTCGACTTCTGTCTAGTATTCACTGAGTGAAAGCTACTAACTCGTGGGAATAAGCTGATATAATCAACAAGAAACGACATTAAAGAAAAAACATATTGTGACGCCAGCGTCAAAATTCCCAGACTACTGAAAAGGGGTCGACATGAAGTTCGTGAATTTACACCACATATTGCTCGAACCGCCCGTTTCTGAGCCAAAAATATCCTGTTGGTTTCAGTCGAGTTACCCCAAAAAATAACACCGTACTTCATAAGTGAGTAAAAGTAAGCTTAGTAAACTACTTTTTGTGTTGGCAAATCACTTATTTCAGAAATTGTTCTAATGGTAAATAAAACAGAATTTAGTTTTGGAACAAGCTCCTGAACATGGGCTTTCCACGACAGCTTACTGTCTATATGAACACCTAGAAATTTGAACTGTTCAGTCTCACTTACCATATGCCCATTATGTGTAATCAAAATGTCAGCTTTCATCGAATTGTGTGTTAGAAATTGTAAATACTGAGTTTTACTGCGATTTAACATCAACTTGTTATCTACAAGCCATGAACGTATCTCTTGAAGTGCATTTTGTGATACTGTGTCAATATTACGAACAACATCATTCACTACCTAGCTGGTATCATCAGCAAACAAAAATATTTTACAATCACCTGTTATACTCGAAGGCATATCATTTATGTAAATAAGAAACAGCAATGGTCTCAAAAAAGGACCCTGAGACACTCCACACTTAACTGTGCCTTATTGCGATTGTACGTCATAGCCATTTTCAACACTGTGGATAATTACCTTTGTTGTCTATTATTAATGTAAGAGGTGAACCAATTGTGAGCTGCTCCTCGTATTCCGTAATGTTCCAACTTCTGCAACAATATTTTGTGATCAACACAAACAAACGCCTTTGTTAAATCAAAGAAGACGCCTAATGTCCGTAGCCTTTTATTTAATCCGTCAAGTGCCTCACAAAGGAACGAAAATATAGCATTTTCAGTCGTTAAACCACTTCTAAAAGCAAACTGTACGTGAGACAACAAATTAAGTGAGCTGAAATGTTCAATTAATCTTGAATATACAGCCTTTTCAATAACTTTAGAAAAAACCGATGGCATAGAAATAGGTCTATAGGTCTTCAAAATATCCATCAGCTTGTTCCACTGAACTCTGTCAAAAACCTGTTATAAATCTTTAAAAATAGCAAAGCTTTCTCTACCGTTTTCCATACTATGGTTCTTAAAAGATCATTAGCATCTCTTGTTCCTTTTTCTCTTTTAAATCCGCACTGCTCCTCTGCATCCCCTCATTCCGTCTTGCCACACAGCCTTCTATTCAACACTCTCAGCAACACTTTAGCTGCATGGTGTATGTCCCATTAAAACCAAGACACTGTTCAGTCCGCAGGAACTGGGAGGAGGAAAATCACGATTGGAGTCGTTACGAATGGCGTCTGATTCTGTTCGCAGATGAATCAGGGTTTTGTATTCAGCTGGATAATAGCCGTTCTCTCACCTGGAGAGAACGTGGAACTCGGAACCATCCTGGTTATGTGCAGGAAATATCATACAAATAGCGTGGGCAGGAGTCGATATTGGTGGACGGCGCGGACGTACGCATTTTGACCGCTCAGAGGTATTGAGACGAGAGCCTTCGACCTTTTGTTCCGCCCTACGCAGGCGAACGATAACGCTTATCTCCACAGAGCTGTACTGGTGGACAACATGCTTGAAGCTGAGGGAATTGAACGAATGGAGTGGACTTAAACCTAAATCAGCATGTCCGGGATGCACTTGGCAGACGCACTACACCTAGGACAGCACGTCCTACAACGGCTGCGGGGTATTGAACTTATGGAAGACTGGCCAAGTATTCCTCAAAAGGTGATTGATAACCTCATACTATCCATGCCACGCAGGTGTGCAAGTGGACTCGCCGTTCGAGGTGATGACACACCATATTAGAGGGCAACAAGAATGACTTTCACTATTACACTCCTGGCCATTAAAAATGCTACACCACGAAGATGACGTGCTACAGACGCGAAATTTAACCGACAAGAAGATGCTGTGATATGCAAATGATTATCTTTTCAGACCATTCACACAAGGTTGGCGCCGGTGGCGACACCTACAACGTGCTGACATGAGGAAAGTTTCCAACCGATTTCTCATACACAAACAGCAGTTGACCAGCGTTGCCTGGTGAAACGTGTTGTGGTGCTTCGTGGAAGGAGGAGAAATGCGTGCCATCGTATTTCCGACTTTGATAAAGGTCGGATTGTAGCCTATCGTGATTGCGGTTTATCGTATCGCGACACTGATACTCGCGTTAGTCGCGATCCAATGACTGTTAACAGAGTATGGAATCGGGGGGTTCAGGAGGGCAATATGGAACGCCGTGCTGGATCCCAACGGCCTCGTATCACTAGCAGTCGAGATGACAGGCATCTTATCCGCATGGCTGTAACGGATCTTCCAGCCTCGTTTCCATCTCTGAGTCAACAGCTGGGGACGTTTGCAAGACAACAACCATCTGCACGAACAGTTCGACGACGTTTGCAGCAGCATGGAATATCAGCTCGGAGACCATGGCTGCGGTTACCCTTGACGCTGCATCACAGACAGGAGTGCCTGCGATAGTGTACGCAACGACGAACCTGGGTGCACGAATGGCAAAACGTCATTTCTTTTGATGAATCCAGATTCTGTTCACAGCATCATGATGGTCGCATTCGTGATTGGCGACATCGCGGTGAACGCATAATGGAAGCGTATATTCGTCATCACCATACTGGCGTATCACCCGGTGTGATGGTATGGGGTGCCGTTGCTTTTAGTAATTGGACAACAGACTGTTTTTAACAACCGATTGGTCAATCGGCTGTTTTTTCGTTCAGTCGGTTTTTTTCAGTCGAATGAAACAACCGAATGAAAATAGTATCTGTGGCCGTATGAATGTTTTCTCTCACTGGCGTGGTTTGAGTTGTTTCAGTCGATGCGAAACAATCTAATGAAACCAATCTCTGTCGGTTGCAGCCGTTATATGAATTTTTTCACTCATTCAGTAGGTTTGAGTGGTTTCAGTCGATGCGCGACCACCGTATGAAACAAGTCTCTGTCCTTTATATGAATGTTTTCGGCTTTGAGTGGTTTCACGCGATGCGATACAACCAACTGGAAAAGTCTCTGTCGGTTTCTGCAGTCATACGGATGTTTTCATTCATTCACCGAGTTTGTGCGATTTTATTTGCATACGTCTTCAGCCTTTTCAGGTATAAATGAACCGTTACGAAGCTTGAAACTTACTTAGAGACAAATCTTTAAATATAGCAGTGTGTCCATGTGAGTGTTTCTATTGCATGCAGATCTACAGTTTTGTTCCAATCTTGATGAAATTTTGCACACTTGACCTTCAAAGCAAGAGGAAAGTCACTGTCTACATCAAATTTCATTTGGTGCATGGCGGAGGTTGCTTTACTCACTGACTTCGAGAAAAACCACCGTTTGCTCTGATCTTAATGAAATTTTAAAACACTCCATTTTCAAGAGAAGACGCAGGTGACTATATACAATAAATTTTGTATGGTGGATGGCGGAGGGTACTTTACTCACTGAGTTCGATAAAAACCACAGTTTGCCTCCGATCTTGTTGAAATTTTGCACACTTGACCTTCAAAGCAAGAGAAAATTCATTGTCTGCATCAACTTTCGTTTGGTGCATGGCGAAGGGTACTTTACATACTGACTTCGACAAATTCCGTTTGTATTCGAATTGCGGCGGCGGATTAGCCGCGCGTACTGGAGCGCCGTGTTGCGGTGCGCGCGGGCGTTCGCCGTCGGGGGTTCGAGTCCCACCTAGGGCATGGGTGTTTGTGTTGTTCTTAGATTAGTTTAACTTAATTTAAGTAGTTTGTAATCTACGGACTGATAGCCTAGAAGTTAAAAAAAACGTTCAAACGTTTGTAGAACTTATGGGACTTAACTACGGGGTCATCAGTCCCTTAGCTTACAAACTACTTATGAACTAGATAAGACTAAGGACGGCACTAATATCCATGCTCAAGGGGGGATTCGAGCCCCCGACAGTAGTGGCCGTGCAGATCGTGACTGGAGCACCTCAGTCCCCTCGGCCACCGCGACCGGCCTAGAAGTTAAGTCCGATAGATTTACAAACATTTGTATTCGAATTATAATGATATTTTTCACTTTTACCTTCAAAAAGAGAGAATGGTTACTGTCTACATCTACTTTAGTTCGGTGCCTGACAGAAGGTATTCCAGACTTTGACGCCAATATAGAGTTTTATTCCGATCTTGATGAAATTTTGCACACTTGACTTTCAAAACAAGTGGCAGTTCACTGTTCATCTAAGATTTTGTATGGTACATGGCGGAGGGATGGAATAAACCTCCACACCGTTTCACCGATAACCTTTTTCATAGACAAGGGATGAGTCGATGGTATGAGAAAGCTGAGGAGGAAATAGAGGGGAGAGAAGGAAATTGAAGGTGGAGGGAGATGGACCGAGAGAGGAGAAGGAACAGAGAGAGGGAAGATAAGGAAATATAGAAAGGAAGGGTCAATAAACACCTAGGCAACGCCGTGTTTTCAGCTAGTAAAGTATTTATTGAAAGAAAAAAGTGTGAATAAAAAGTATATTTCTGAAAATAAAGTATTTTAAATATGTATTATTTACTTACGCACGAATGTTCGTACTTGTGACTATAATTTCACTTTTTGGTTGGTTTAATATCTGGTGCTGCACTTTAAATTTGTGGTTTCATAAATTAACGTTCACTTTTTATTACGTTTGTGTTCACCAATAATTTTGCAATTGAATTTAAACTAACTTTCTGATAAGCTATAGACGTAATACTATTAGTTCAGCTCTGACCCTGAAGTATTATCTCGCTTTCGTCTCTGGTGTGCACCGAAAGGTACTTTGTTTTTCAGCGATACAAATTTTGCATTTGATTAGTAACCAACTTCCTGGTGAGCTGGAGACTTGAAACTTTCTGCTTAATTCAGAAATGGATTACTATGAAAAAATAGCTTGCTTTAGGGTTAGGTGTGTGACGGAGGGTACTTTATTGTTGATGCAAGGTTTGAAACTACCAAGGGAGCTTTCAAAATAGTTCATAAATCTATGATAATGCAATAGTAGTTTACTTTCGTGTCTGATGTGTGGCCGAGGGTACTCGTTTTTCTGTTCATTACAAATTTTGTAATTAATTACAGACCAACTTCATGACGAGTAAGAGACATGAAACTTTCAACATTATTCAGAAATGGAAGACAATGTAACAGCAGTTTCCCTTCTTTCTGCTGTGCGGCGGATGGTACTTAGTGTGCCACTGCTGTTTCTGTGTTTTACTATTCCATAAGTGAATGTTCACTCTATTCTCCCCAATTTTTACATTCGCGCCCTGTGCGCGAGATATACGAAGGAAAGTGCACTATATTTGTTGACAGAGTTGAAGAGAAACTTAAACAAATCTGAAATTTACCATATTGTCTCTTTTGTAGTCTCATAAAATGTTTGAAATTAATAGCACAATTCACACACACAGGACTGCAAAAATTAACTTACTTGCTCAATGTTATTATGAGCACGAATTTATTTCTCTTAATTAGCTTAGGAGAAGTTATTTTTTTGTAACACTGGCTTTTTGTGTACTTTCCATTGATTTCATAAAACACAAAATGAATAAACTTGAATTGGTTTTTAATGAAAGTCCAAAAATAATATTGAAATACATGACAGTTACAATTGAAGTCTTGACAGTTTCTATCAAACCATACTTATCAGATGTTGATACAGAAGATTGTTTATCGAACAGTGTACTTCTGATTAGCGTTTAAAAACACCATCTTGTCGACGTTCTTCGATTTCAGCCGGTTCCTCCTCTCTGCACAAACTTGTCCGGCCTTAGAAACTCGCTCCGATGGGGTCGAAGTGGCCGGAACACACAAATACTTTAGGGCAGCGTCAGACAGAGATGGCATCGACTCGTGGTACTTCTTCCAAAAAGTCAGTGGATCAGCTTTCTCCTTTAGGTCTAGAAGTTTCAGGGACAAGTAGAGCTTCATGTCCTCTTGCGCGTTTGTAAATTCCGCTGATGCTGACTCACTTTTCTTTTTCTCTTCCATGAACAACGTCTAGATGTTCTTTTTCTTAACTTGTGCTCCACTGTCTTCTACCGGAGTCACCAAACTATCACCCTAAACTCTGCCATTGTCCGGAATTCGGATAATCTCAGCTGTGAGCTCACTCACGACGTTTTCAGCACTTTGAGCTACCCCGAATCCACAGTTTTTGAAGCGCCGGTCCAAAATAGTCGCTTTGCCACAGATGCCAGTACTGTTTTCTTCATAAGGTGCCATCCTTTTTGATAGGGCCCCCAGCAGATGTTTCCTCAAAGCGGTGCCTACCTTAGTCGTTGGCGTTGTCTCTTTCGCTGCTCTTTGGCATTCTTGAACTAATGGTACTACAATGGAAGCAGTTATCAACTGTTCCCCAGAAATTTCTTCTGTTAACTCGAACAGAGGTTCCAGTAGAGGAAGGCCGTCTTCCAAAATACTCCACTCATCAGCCGTCAAAACTTCGCAGTTACGATATGAAGATGTCATTATGAGGGCGTCTTTGACCAACACTAGGCGCTGCATCATAAGAAACGTAGAGTTCCACCAGGTGGGCGTCTCCTGTTTCAGTTTTAACTGTTTTTAGTTCAGCCGAACTTGGAAGTCTACCAGTTTTGCAGTGGTTACTGTACTGGTTTTGAAAAACCCGACGATTTTACGACATTTCTCTCTCAGTGATCTTAGTGCTCCTGATTCAGTATGGTTGAAAACATCTGACACTACTAAGTTAAGTGTGTTAGCAGCACAACCCAAATGAACAACATTCATTTTCCTTGCTACATCCACCATAAGACTTGCCTTGTCAGCGACAAGAGAAAACACCTTATCACCTAGTCCCCATTCGGAAACAATTGTTTTAATGCTGTTGGTAATGTTCTCAGAAGTGTGCCGATCAGCGATGTGCACAGTGGCCATAATAGCAGACTGCAGCTTGTACTGCTCAATAAAGTGCGCTGTCACTGTTAAAAACACTTCTGCTTTTATTTTGGTGCACATATCCGCAGTCAGTGCGACATATTTAGTTCCAGCCCGTATATTGCCAGTAACTTTCCTAATTTCTAGACAACGACCATTCAACAGTTTGTCCGGGTCTTCCTGGGAGGCTTTAGTGTCTGAACTAGTTTGATAAATTTGCTATTTTCAACCACAAAAAATGGAAGGTAATCCTTAGGCACAGTATCAACGAGCAGATTGTCTATCTTTTACCTTCGTAGTACCAAAAACCGTCGCCTTCCTTGGTATTATTCTGGACGCTTGAGTGATTACAGTACTTGGGCGATTAGCAGGTTGGTTTACTAGAGTTGTTTCAGCCATAATACTGTTTGTGAAATCAGATTGCATATTTGATATACCTGTTGCATCTGTGATCGTAGCAGTGCCAACAGCTGAAGACGAAGAGGCAGCGCACATCGTGGAGTCGGACATGGAAGAAGTAGACATAGTGCCAACATCAGATGGGGCACGTTGGCTGCCTGTTGTATCTTCTGACGCACTATCCGGGGACGCAATGTTTACGAACGGATCGTGCTTCCCTTTCCAGTGGTCCATTAGATTACTGGATGAACCGTGAAAACGTATTTCCTTTTTACAGATCGATGAAACTTGAGACGAATGTTTTCATATACTGTTGACGAATACAGACATGCTGAAGAAAATTTACAGCACTGCTAAATGTTGTATGTCTTCTCGTACTCCTTCAAATTAGAAGGAATTAATAAAAAAAATATATTATACAAAATACTTTAATGAAGTCTTTTTTTTACAATACCTAATGTTTTAGTGATTTTCGAATTTGGATCTAGCAAATAGGCTCAAAGATATGTATGAACAATAAGCCGCAAACACACGTTTCTACCTATTCCCACTTCCGAGATACAGTATGCGGAATGAAACTTGTAGAGATCATTTTGGAACGCCCTGTAGTTTCCATGCTTCTTTATTGATACAGTAAGAAACCGACAACAATCGGCGATGGCACGTACCGCCCGCCAGACAGTGTTGTGTGGAGTTTGGCGCGCGCCTGCTGGACTAGCGCTGTCAGCAGTGAAACGCGAGCGAGGCAGCACCCCCTCTCGCGTCCCCACTCACCGCGATACTTCGCGGTCATCGGCCACTTATCTTCTACAGATTGTGGGTGTCTGCGAAAGTAATCTGATCGGGCCCAGATGATCGGCGTTTTTGAGGTCTGTGGTGGGCAATGAAAGTGATCGCAGGCCTGCTCCAGCGATATGACATCTAATTAGTTACTCGTTGATGGCACCTCGAACAATTTAATCTACAGCAAAATATGAATAACTGTTACTGTCTATTATAAAACGAAAAGTTACTTCATTCAGTACATAATTAAATGAACATTGTAATATGCATTTTAACTTTGGCATATCCCTTTTCAATGGCGGTATAATGTAGCACTGCTGTAGTTATCTGACAGTGCATGCCAGTTTCATTCATGCAAATAAATGGTTAGCTCTGTAAGCTAAAGCACTAATGAGTCGTTTCAGTTGAAATAATGATTACATGGTTCAACCGACAGAAAAACGTACTGCCTGTTCTCTTGAAAAGAAAGAATCAGTAATTCAGTCAATGTACAAAACTACAAAAGTGTCGCATGTTTTCATTCGGTTGTTCCCACAGACTACTTTCATTCGAAAAAATAAACGAATATTAATCCAACATAGTAAAACTACGACCGACTGTTTCATTCGGTTGCTCCCACTGAGTGGTTCCACTCAAAAGAACGAATGAAGAGGCCAACGTACTGTGTCAATTTTTTCATTCGGTTGATCCCATCGACTGATTTAACTCAAAAAAGAAGTAATGAGTAGTCCAACCGCGTCGATTTTTTTATTCGGTTGCTCCGACCGACTGATTTCACTCAAAAGAAGGAATGAGTAGTCCAACCGACTCCGTCGATTTTTTCATTCGGTTGATCCCACCGACTGGTTTCACTCAAAAGAACGAATGAATAGTCCAACCAACTGAGTTGGTTGTTTCATTCGGGCCGGCCGCGGTGGCCGAGGTGACTGAGGAGCTCCAGTCACGGTCAGCACGGCCACTACGGTCGGGGGTTCGAATCCCCCCTCGGGCATGGATATTTGTGCCGTCCTAGTTCGTAAGTAGTTCATAAGTAGTTTGTAAGTTTAGGGACTGATGACCCCGTAGTTAAGTCCCATGAGCTTTACAAACATTTGAACATTTGTTTCATTCGATTGGTCCCACCGACTGGTTTCACTCAGTAGAATGAATGAATAAATCAACCGATACAAGAAACTGCAACCGAATGATCGATTTTTTCCAACAACCGAATGAATCGATTGTTTTCATTCGATTGTTCCCATCACTAATTGCTTTCATGTCTCAGTCACCTCTTGTTCGCTACGATGGCGCTTTGAACAGTAGCCGTTACATTTCAGATGTGTTACGACCCGTGGCTCTACCCTTCATTCGATCCCTGCGAAACCCTAAATTTCAGCAGGATAATGCACGACCACATGTTGCAGGTCCTGTACGGGCCTTTCTGGATACGGAAAATGTTCGATTGCTGCACTGGCTAGCTCATTCTCCAGAACTCTCACCAATTGAAAACGTCTGGTCAATGGTGGCTGACCAACTGCCTCGTCACAATACGCCAGTCACTACTCTTGATGAACTGTGGTATCGTATTGAAGCTGCATGGGCATCTGTACCTGTACGCGCCATCCAAGCTCTGTTTGACTCAATGCCCAGGCGTATCAAGGCCGTTATTACGGCCAGAGGTGGTTGTTCTGGATAATGATTTCTCAGTATCGATGCACCCAAATTGCGTGAAAATGTAATCACATGTCAGTTCTAGTATAATATATGTGTCCAATTAAGACCCGATTATCACCTGCATTTCTTCTTGGTGTAGCAATTTTAATGGCCAGTGGTGTATAATAGCCCCATGGTGGCTTGCTCTAAGTAAACGCCATGTAACCCTCAAGTAGCTGAGACAGTAAAAATATCATACTGTATCACAGACAAATTATAATTGTAACCAATAACTGAATAAAATACGTTACCATATGTATACTGTGAATGATACCGCCGCGGTGGAGTAGCCGAGTGGTCTACAGCGTCTCGCTGCGGAGCGCGCGGTTGCTCGCCGTGGAGGTTCGAGTCCTCCCTGGGGCATGGGTGTGTGTTTGTTGTCCTTAGGTTAGTTTGCCTAGGTTTAAGTAGTTTGTAAGCTACGGACTGATGACCACACAGTTTGGTCCGATAGATTTACAAACATTTGAACATTTGTATGATACCTCACTTAATCCCCTAATTGTTTTGAGCAGTTTATGTTACTTATGTGCTTAATGAATATGTAAAAAGTTTTCACTAAAGCCCACTGTTCTATAACAAATATCCTCTCTCATCTCCTCATTCGAAATTACCAATTGGACGCGTCCTCGCTATAATTCACTGGAAAATATGGTGGCCTGCTTGTCAGTGCGCTACCTGCGGTTGGCCACCGGCACTCTCCAGTGCGCTGTTTACAGTTCGCTGTCTCGATAAGGTGGTGTCAGATGTCCTGCTGTCGCTATTGTGCTGCGCCAGTACCCCCATTTCGCTACGGTTTTGATTCAGCAAATGATGGTTCAGCCAGGTCGGCGACTTCTCATCTCAAAGACTGCGTTATGCAACATCATGTCGGCACATTTAATCCCCCTTTCGCCTCGCCACCGTGTCTCGTCGAAACCAGTTTCCAACGGTTACACATTATGCTCCAAACATCCAGCCGTTCAGTATGCAATTAGAGCTTAATTATTAGCACTAAAGTATCTCTAACGGTAGTTGTCATTTTCTGCCTCCATAATAATAAGGCACAATTCATATTAAATCATATCAAACTTAATCACTGTGCATTCCAAGTATTGTGAAATGTGAAATATTGATACGTTACAATCTTGTATTCCGGCATATACCTGTTTCAAATGTTCAAATGTTTCTATAGCTTATGGGACTTAACTACGGGGTCATCAGTCCCTAAACTTACGAACTAGTTATGAACTAGCTAATCCTAAGGACGGCACAAATATCCATGCCCGAGGGGGGGATTCGAACCCCCGACCATAGTGGCCGTGCAGACCGTGAGTGGAGCGCCTCAGTCCCCTCGGCCACCGCGTCCGGCGCATATACCTGTAAACATTATACTGGAACACGCGTGGACTGCGATGACTTGAGTTCCATAAAATATACACTCTTGTAATAATTCATTGACTTATGTATATAAGAGAATAAAATTTTCAAGCCGGTTTTTACTGCAACATTATAGAGGCTCTGTAGTTGATAAGTAGCCTCCTCCATGCTGTTGGCCAAAAGGGTGAGATCATCTGCAAAGGCTAGACACGGTACAATGATAACCTCATTGTACCATGACTAGCCTTTGCAGATAATCTCACCCTTTTGGCCAACAGCATGGGGGAGGGTACTCATCAACTACATAGCCTTTATAATGTTGCAGTAAAAACCGGCTTGAAAATCAACATACAGAAGACTGGGTTCATCACCAATATCAAACGAGCTTCTTCTACAATCCCACTAGGAAACAATAATATCTGTAAAGTTCCTGCAGTCAAATAGTTGGGAGAAAAATTCCTTCAAACCGTCTTGATTGCAAACTATTTTATTAGTTAATGACGCGTTTCGCCCTTTAGCAGGACATCTTCAGATTATCTGCGTGACAGAATTTACACAAACTTACAAGGCGGATTTACAAACGGTTATAATGGTACATGGGCTTATTTTGTGTTAAGAAGACAGTATAAATGGTAAACAAAGCTTACAATGCGCTCTCCGTGGTGTGACACCGCAAGTTGTTATTGCGGTGTTTCTATTTTTCTGGAATTTTTTTTGGGTTTTCTTGTCGCCCTACAAATGATCGGGTAGATTACCGTAATAGAAGCGGTGGTCTCTGGTGATACAAGATAAGCCCATGTTTACAATTGCGCTCACGGGCGGTGGGCGGGCGTGGTGTGCTGCTCCGCCGACTTGTACAGACTAAGGGAATGTGGGTAGGGAGCGACATAGGAAGCCGGTGTAGAAGACGGGACGAATGAAATGTAGCTATCTGAATACAAATTTAACGAAAGGGAGGTTATTAAGCACGACAGTTTATAATTTATGTTGGTATTTGTAAATGAGAGCAATTTTATTTGAACACAGACATCATAATATCTAGGGATGTTTGATCTTTGCATGCCAACTGATCGTTTAGGAGGTGTGGGTGTCCAAAGTAAGCGCGCTTCACTATCTCATACTCTTCCAGTAAATTTAACTTACGCCCCTTCTGCGCAATATGTAAGATTTGCATGTTGTCAATGGTACGTTGTTGATATCGGATGCTTTAGTGTGTTCCGAAAAAGGGGAATGTTTTTTGAGTTGGCCTTTTTTTGTAAGAAGGTGCTCAGTAAAACGTACTTTAAAGGTCCGCCTGTCTGTCCTATATATTCAGCTGGGCATTTGGGACATTGTAGTTTGTAGACTCCTGAGGAAAGGTATCTGTTCTTATTGGCTTGTTAGTTGTGTGGGAGAATTTGCTGTATGCTCAAAGGGCTACTAAATACGACTTGTACATTTGTGCCACGAAAGAGTTTAGCCAGGTCATAAGAAAAACATCCCATAAAAGGAATGGGGATACGTTTAACTTCATCGTCAGGTGTTACCGAGTGAGGCTGTGGTACATCTTTAGAACGTTTTTTATTGTACATTTTGCGAACTAAGGACATTTTAGTTGGGAGAATGGATTTCAGCAAGTGAGAGCGAAACCTTGGCCATAGACGCCAGGTGTACCAAGTTAGAGAGAGCCTATCATCCCTGTAAGAATATCTATAACTCCAAGTACCTATCCAAGAACTTAAACCTGAAGCACTACAACTCGGTAGTAATACCCTCTGCACTCTATGCCTCTGAATGCCTCTTGATGAATAGAAAGGGGCCACTCAGGAAACTAGAACTTAAAGAGAGGAAGATCCTGAGGAGAATATTAGGATCCATAAGAGAGGAAGACGGTACTTACAGAATCAGGCACAATAACGAACTGTATGAACACCAGGAAGACATAGTCACATGTATGAGGAAAAGGCGACTGACCTACGGGCACATGACCCGCCTGAATCACTCGAGGCTCACCAAGAAGAACCTCATAGTGACAAGCAGGGGAAAGGCGTCCAAAGCCAAATGGTTCACCTCTGTTAGATCAGGAACTGCAGGTCCCATTACAGATAACAGAGAACCGAACGCAAAACCGTCAGGCCATCCTACAGAGAGTCTTCCCACTGCCGCTCACAAGCAAGAAGTGTACAGGCACCACCAGACCTAAATGGACGGATGAGAAAGCAGGCTCACAGCCAGAAGCTGAAGGCGTACTGGGCCAAGAAAAAGCAGAAGACCCTAGCTTAGAGTTAAGAGGAGCCTCGTGGTCCCTAGTAGGCCGAAACGAACAAAAAAAAAAGAGAATAAAAACAATATTGGTGTCTCTCTTATTTGTAATTCTGAATAGAAATATAGCACTTCAATATCGACGATCTACATACACACTCCGCAATACACCCAAAGGTAGAGGGTACTCAGTTACGTGCATTTCTGTTTCACTCCCAGCAACGAATGCTTGAACGCATCTGTACGAGACCTAATTTCTGCGATCTTACCTTTGTGGTTTTTACGCGAAATGTAGGTTGGCGGCAGCAGAACCGCTCTGCAGTCCGCTTCAAGTTGCAGCCCTCTAAATTTCTTCAACAGTGCGTATCGAACAGAACGTCGTCTTCCCTACAGCGACTTCCATTTGAGTTCCCGAAGCATTTTGGTAACACTCGCGCATTGATAGAACCTATCAGTAACAAACGTAGCCGACCGCCTCTGAATTGCTTCTGTCTTCCTTTAAACCAGGGGTGTCCAACTAAATTTCGACGGCCGCGGTGGCCGAGGGGACTGAGGCGCTCCAGTCACGGTCTGCACGGCCACTACGGTCGGGGGTTCGAATCCCCCCTCGGGCATGGATATTTGTGCCGTCTTTAGTATAAGGTAGTTGATAAGTAGTTTATAAGTTTAGGGACTGATGACCCCGTAGTTAAGTTAAGCTAAGCTTAACAAACATTTGAACATTTGAACTAAATTTCGACGCGGGCCGCATCACCAGCTTTTAAACTGTGGCGAGACAGATAAAAGAAAATTGCAAAGGAATCAATTTCTAAACCAGTGGAAATAAAACACCGTTTTTCTAGGTAGGTAGGTAGGATGTTTTTATAACGGAACATTATAAACTTCAAAGAAAATCAATATAGTGGTTTAAAAATGAAAACTAATGAGAAAATAACATTTTCGGAGAATGGCCATCTTTTAGGGAAGATTTTGTTTTAGATTTTACGTTTTTCATTCGTAAAAAATAAAAAAAATAAATAAACTGTTCACAGACATATGTGCTTCCGAACAAGAACACCTGTTGAAGTGACAACTTTTATATGTTGGGATACCGATCAGGTTATATATATAACTCCATTAGTCCATTCTGCAGGCAGCTATGGTAGGCTTTTTTCAGGCTTTCATTGGTTTGAAGTTCAGTCAACTCCATCTGCAGGTGTAATAAGGCGTCTTCAAGCTTAACTTCAAACGGATTTCGGAACACTTTCATATTGGGCTCTTGATTTTTAAAAATCTTTGAATCTTTCCCCAAACTCATTCCTTACTTTACGCAGTAAAGATACGTACTTGTCGAAATCCAGTGTCTCTTGATTTCGAGTACACAAGGTCTCCCAATGACCCAGCTGTCTTTCCCCTGTCTGTTTCTCCAACAAGATGAGTTTTTTTTAAATAAATGCTTGAATGGGTTCATACATTTCCACACGTAGTTGATTTTCACCCTAGTTTTAGATTCAGATCGGTGTAATATATGACATCATCATGCTCAGAGCTTACTTCAGACGGGAAGGTCGGGAATTGTTTATGATTTAGTCCTCTCGCGCGAATGAAATTAACAGTCCATATTACGTTTTCCATTACACTCTTCAAATCGAGAACTTTGTTACACAGCTGTTCTTGGTGAATAATGCAGTGGTGTATTACAATCGTGTGTGTCATACTATTACTCATCAAAGTTACAAAACTGTTTCTTCTCCTTGTCATCGCTGGTGCACCATTTGTTGTTAAGCCGAAAAGATTTTTGTCTTGAAGCTCAAACTTCCCCATACAACTTCTTACTTCTTCATACATGTCCTGTCCTGTTGTTTTACCGTTCATTAAACGCAAGTCCATCAGTTCCTCTATGATGGTGTAGTTCTCTGTCACTCCTCACTCAAAGACAGCCAGCTGGGCTGTATCTAAAACATCAGCACTTTTATCAACAGCTAAACTGTAAAATACATATTCCTGTAATTTTTCTTTCGGTGAAATTTCAGTATGGTTTGCCTTGTCGTCAACTCGAGGCGCTGTGGTTTGATGTGATTAAGCTTGTATTTTTCATTAATGACATCAGTTCCGAACAAACTGTTGATGTAAATATTTTTAAACAGTCTTTGATAAATTCTCCATCAGATAAAGGATTTCCTCTTTTGGCAATAGCTCCTGCTGTCTGGAAGCTTAGTTTTGTTACTGTGTCTGAGTTTTTTCTTGGTTTTCTGGACATGGCCTGTTGACCACTCATTTGTTAATTTTTTCCAGTGAATTGATTCGGTCGATTCTCATTTGGCCACTGTATTCGTCGTACTTTGAAACATGTTTCTTAGAGTAATGGCTCTTTATGTTATACTGTTTATAAACTGGTATTCTTTTATCACAGATGAGACACAGTATGTTTCCACTTTCTTCATTCACAAAACATCTTTCAGTCCAACTATATTTGAAAACGCGACATTCTTTGTCAACTTTCCGCTTTTGCATGGATGACATGATCGCATTAACAATCTTGGATTGTTAAGTGACAATGTATACAGCCAAGAAACATACCAGTCTTCGGAATCGTGCGTGTATTCTGGAAAAAAATATTTTCTCATAACCCTTGTTGGTCAATCAAAAACCAAAATGAAATGTAGTTAAATAAGTAGTGGAAAGGCGTAGTCGGTATCTAAGAAACTTGAATTATAATAAAATTGACTTCTTTCCTAACCCTACGAGCGTCAGAGGGGAACAGATTTAAGTATAATTTGATATCAGTTAACTAGATTACAGTGTTCTATCAACTTCCAAGTAAACCCGAAAATATTGGTAACGTAAGCCCAGCAATTCAGCTCTTGTACGACCCCACCTTAAGTAGATACACATTACAGTGGGTCGAAACAGAAATTTAACACGTGTTACATATTTTACTGTGCAACTATTCGCCCGTTTTGGTAGAACAAACGATCCAAGCCTGCTTGAAATTGATTGAATTGGTGTGAGCTGGTTTGAAGTAAATTGAATCGTGGTGTAAACACACAATAATATGCCTCACCCATTCCTCCATCCATGAGATGGCACTACAACTAACAGTGGATGGAAGAATGGTCTCATTCGGCGATTAGAAAATCATGTAGGACGCCCGCTGCAGTGGAGTATATGACTACTGCATTTATTGAGCTTGTACCTTTAACTCTTAATTTCTCGATTGTTACCACAAAATAAATTCTTGTATTGAAAACAACAATGCAAGGAGAGTCTTTGATTAACGGCGTCTTTGTCCTGTGTCATTCTGTGAGTCGCCTGCTTCACGCGTCTACTTCGTTTGTTGTCAACTTACAGCAAATGAATCGCCGCATTAACATCATATTGTGATGATTGAAACATTTATTTGTGTTTTAGCTGCCACTGTGAAACTGTGTTTAATTGTTTTTGTGCAGTTCATGCGTAACTACGGTGCTCACATGTGTTAACGTCCTCATTATAAAATGGGATTAGATACTTCCAGCCCCTGCAGTTTGAGGCGCCTATGTATATGATGAACAAGCTCAGGTGTCTATATATAAACCTTTCACATTGATAAAGCTTAAAGTAATGCTCACCAAAAACAAATATTTCATCTGTCAACTACAGCATGTTTAAGGAAAAATTGCAAATATTTTAGAAGATGGTAATACAGACGATTTGCCATTAAAATTTCGTATAACGTGTGTCCAATTTTTATCGGGTACAGAGATACAGCTCTTAGTATGTACAACAAACTGATTTGGATATTTTGACTGATTCTTTCGTCGGTTATTGGTAGATCACCATATTGACTTTTGTTTAAATTACCGGTTTTCGACGTAGTTGAAAGTCTAAATATGTCCTAGTACGTCGAAAACCGGGTAACTAAGTGGAAATGAACGTGTAGAAGTTACACGAAATTCTACTTTTAAGTAAGTGTGGCGTTGTACTATCAAGAACTAACGGATAAATCAGTGAAAATGTCTTGATTTACATTTGCTCTACATTTGTTTCATATTAACAGCTATATATCTGTATTCAATAAAAAATTGTACACAGGTTATATTAAATTTTTAATGCAATTCCTCTATAGTATACCTCCTAAAATACTTACGACTGTGTCGAAAAACTATGTTCCTCTGAGCAGGAGACAAGTACACATTCTTAAACAAATTCCCGACTTAGCTTCGTTTGTCAGCTGGGTTCCCCATTCGGTCGTCTGCGCATGCGCGAAGCACTTCCATACGCGTGAGAATAGGATCCATCCTATTCCCTATACTAGCGATCGTATGCGTGCATCTTGTGCAAGTGGACGCGTCTACACTGTATGCGGCCGGCGTAACCGGTGCATCATGAGTATTCTCGTACGCTCTCACTTCCGTGTAGAAAGGGCTACCTACCGTTCTATAGGTGGCGTTGACTAAGCACATCCGAATGGGCGGAACACAGATGCTGGTCGGCGGCAAACAGATACTCTTACCATGACGAAAGGAATCAGGTATTCGATTCTCTTATCGATATAGGTTCTGTGGTGGCAAGATCTTGATGACTTCTCTGTAGTTTTTTTATACCAGGATTCCAAACCTTATCCATTTTAAAACCTTTAAATTGTCAGCTAAAATAATTAAAACCGCTGCCTTGAAAATCGTATCCCAAAATGAATAAATGGAAGTTGAAACCATCTTAATGAGCTGTATCTAAATAATTTTCTTGTCTGGCTGTAATAAGTGATTCTACGTCGGCGTTCAACGCATCTCTCGTACACAGTGCATGTTTTATGTCCTGAGTATGAATTTTCACAATTTCCGCATGGAATTCAGAAGAAAAATACTAAAAATTATTTCCATTAACACAGACACTAAACCGCAGATGTAGGCAATGCGCAATTCTGTGCTTATTCATGTTCAGTCATACACACATAATATACAGGCTACTGACCAGCCTACTCACTGCTTTCACGATGTTACATTCTTTTTTTGGTTACAAAATGATGAAAATGATTTCAACCCGTGTCTCTGTTGGATCCTTCAAATCTTTGATCCACTATTTATATGTGTTGTTGCTTGTTAAATATTTGTAAATCAGACTATGACGCTTGCTCCCACGAGCTGTTGGGTCCGTGTAGCAGGGAGGATTACGTATTGTATTCGAAATCAAATGTCAGAAGTTCAACAGACACTTGATCGCCAGAAATGTCCATATCGGTTAACATAGCAAGGCTGTTGATTAAACATCAAATGCAATTTTCTTGAAGAAAATAAACATTTATTAAAATTCCGCTAAAGAACGATAATTAAGATACTTCTAGCAATCACCAAGACAACTGAACAACTGCACATATAATTAAAAAAGAGTTCATGGAATCTTCAATTGTCACCTTCAAAGAGTAAGAACACACACACACAAATAATAGTACATATATATAAAACATTGAATAAATAAATCATATACTTTGACACTCTCCCGCAATGTTTTCATATATATTGTGAAGTAGACACCATACCAGCAAATTCCTTCATCAATTTTAACTTTGTAAATGGTAGACCTTTTGTCAAAATATCAGCTGCCTGTCTATTAGTTGGTATGTAACTCACATTGACCTTATTCTCTTTAACCAGTTGACGAATATGATGGTATCTTGTTTCTATATGTTTTGAACGTTCATAAAACCCTGAACCGTTAATGAATTTGATAGCACTTTGGTTATCTATTTGTAAAACAGGAACTGAAGTTTCATTAACGGCTCCAATTTCTTTCAGAAGTTGATTCAACCACACAAGTGATTTACAGGCTTCACTTGCAGCCACATATTCTGCCTCAATTGAAGAAAGAGCAACACACCTTTGTAATTTACTCTTCCACACAACTGGCCCTCCATGGAACTTGAGTAGAATGCCACTTGTTGACCGCCTAGTCCCTCTGTCCCCACCATGATCTGCATCACTGTAAGCTTCAGTGTTACAGTTGTCACCTTTTATGAACTGAATACCATCTGTTATTGTTGACTTTAGATACCTAAGTATCCGTTTGAGCAATGCAAAATGTGCCTGTGTTGGTGAGTCTTGAACTCTTGATGCAACATTAACAGCATATGATAAATCCGGCCTTGTAGCTTGTGTTAAATACATTAAACTTCCAACCATTTCTCGATATAGCTTAGTATTATTAAAAGGCGGTGATTCACCTGGTATCCATCCTGGTTCAATGGGTAAAGATAATGGTTTTGCATCCACCATACCATATTTCTCTGAAATTCTTTTCACATATGCTGACTGGTTTATTTGAATGCAGTTGTCAAACTTCTTAATCTGTAAACCTAAGAAGTAATAAACCTTTTCCACAGTAATCTGAAAACGTTTACCCAACAGTTCTATAAACTTGGATGTTGCATCAGTGAAACCCATAGCCAGTCCATCATCAACATAAAACAATAGTACTAGGTTTTCACCATAGAACATACATGGATCTGAATGACTCTCCCGTAAATTACATTCAAGAAGAAACTTTACAAGACATTCATACCAACATTTTGAAGCTTGCTTTAAACCATATAGACTCTTCAGTAATTTGCATACACGTCCTGTACCATCGTCAAAACCCTCTGGTTGATACATGTATATTTCTTCCTTCAAAATACCATTAAGAAATGCTGTCCTCACATCAAATTGCCTTATACACCAATCACGTTGAACTGCAACACTCAACAGGCATCTCATTGTCTCAAATCTTGCAACAGGGCTAAAAGTGTCAACATAATCTATTCCAAAGCGCTGAGTGTATCCTTTTGTCACCAGGCGAGTCTTGTACCTAACCACTTCATTATTTTCATTTAATTTTGTAGCAAAGACCCACTTATTTTCAATTAGCTTGTTTGGTTTCTCTTTGTACACTAGTTCCCATGTTTCATTTTTCTGCAGAGCATTTATTTCTTCCTCCATTGCTTTCTTCCATGCTTCAGAATTTTCTGACTGCATTGCTTCTTTATAGTTCCTTGGTGTTTCACAAAGCAACATCATTCTAGGTTTATGGTCTGAATCTTCACAGTAGCAAGAAGGTTTCTTCAAATTCCGTCGTTCACGTAAATTGTGGCTTCCTTTCTCTTCATGTCTTGCCTCCAAGTTACTTTCAGCTTGTTCCTCAGTGCCATTGAAATTGTTGCTAACCCTTTCATCACTTACAGTTACATCTTGGTTAACAGTATCAGTTTGACTGTCCTCTTCAAAATCAAATTTTTTATATTCATGTTCTACAGCATCTTCATCTATATCTGACACATCAACAACATTTTTAGTCTTATGAGCATATGATTTCTGTAACTGTTTGACTGCAAACTTTACATCTCTACAAACACACACACATCCTTTTTCAGGAAAATAAATACGGTACCCACAATCATCATAACCAACCACATATCCTTTAGAAGATTTAGCATCAAACTTCTTCCGTTTTTGTGTAGGAATCCATGCATAACATTCTGTTCCAAAAATCACTAAATTATCAAAACGACCTTTCTTCTTCATAAATATTTCAATTGGAGTTTTACCTTTCATTTTTGTGGGACCAGTTCGGTTCCGAGTGTATGTAGCAGCCAGAATAGCCTCACCCCACAATGCTTTTGGCAAATATTCAGCTGAGCAAAGCCAAGAACGTGCCATCTCACAAAGAATCCTGTTTTCCCGCTCGGCAACTCCATTCTGCTGAGGAGTATATGGTGCAGTTATTGAATGTTTCAGCCCAACTGAGTCAGCAATCTTCTGTACATCTTTGTTGTGGAATTCCTTGCCACCGTCTGTACGTAATTCTCTTACAGTAACATATGCCTGAGTCTTCATCATCTTAATGAATACTGGTAATTTTTCTTTAATTTCATCTTTGTGATGCAGAAGGTATGTTACTCTAAAACTGGAAAAATCGTCCTTAAAAACAGCAAAGTATCTATGACCCTGCAAATCATTTCCTCCATTGGTCCACATACATCTGCATAAAATAATTCTCCAGGTTTTGTTGGTTTCTCCACTCTTTCACCAAATGCCAGGCGATTATGTTTACCATTGACACACCCTTCACAAAGGCTATTATCAAACATTGTCTCTATACCATGATCCTTCAAGAACTGGTGCACATGGCGCTTATTTTGATGACCCATTCTTTCGTGCCAACTCTGTAAGGTGTCATCAATTTCAGCAACAACACAGGACTTTACTTTACGAACAACTTTCACAGCTAAACGATAAAGTTCATTTTCAGCAATGGATGTAGCAACAGCAACTGGAATATCATTTTTGAAAAATACCCATGATTTTCCATCATTTTCGATTACTTGATTTATTCCCTTTTGTGCAGCCTTCTTAACAGAAAATAAGTTGCAGGATCCATCAGGACAAAACCAAACATCTTCAAAATATCGTTCTGTCCACTTCTGCCCATTAAAAACTTTTACATCAATACGACCTGTGCCAAGTGCTTCAATTTGCACACCATTTTTGGCACTATCCATCTTCCTTGGAGTCTTAAAAGGTTCATAGGTAGTGTACCAGTCACGCTGATTTGTTACGTGATGCGTCGCACCACTGTCAATGTACCACTCATCACAATCAAGCGTATTTACATCTACTGAAAAACTACTGTTGCGTTTCAGCATTAAAACTTTACTTAACGTAGCACAGTCTTTATTTTTATTCACGCAAATACTCGCACATTTATTTGAGCGATGGCCTTTTTTCTTACATTTGAAACACACTAGGCCTGTTTTGCACTGTTTTGATAAGTGACCTACTTTACCGCAAGAAAAACATTTTCTATCTTCAGTTCTTTTGTGATTAGACGTTTTTAATGCGTCTGTTTCGGTAGTTTGTTTGCGCCTTTGTCGCTCTTTATTAATCTTCATTTTCGACATCATTGCTGAAGCAACACTTTCTTCATCACGATCTGTAATTCTCAATTCATAATTTAAACACCGTTTTTGCAGTTTATTCCACGTCTTCTCTTCAGCAGGTAAATCGTGCCATGTTATATATATGTAGTCAAATTCTTTCGGCAAAGTTTGCAAAAATCGCGCACAAAGATCACCATCGTCGATCGGCTTGTCTAGCAAAGCAAGTTGAGTTTTTATTTCATCAAATTTCGCTAAATGGGCTTGTATACCACCAGATGCTTCCCACACAATGTTGTGAAATTTATGTCGAAGCAGATCAATATTTTCGGCTGAGTGAACATCGTAAATCTTGTGTAGCTTATCCCAAATCTCTTTAGCAGTCTTACATTCACCAACACGAAGTAAAGGCTTAGTATCAAGCGAAAAAATTAGCCGTTTCCTTGCTTTTGCATTTGCCTTCGTCCATTTCTTAATATCAGATTCATAATTTTGTCCGCCTTCTTCTGGTTTAAGCAGCACGCCATTTACGACGTCAAAGATTTCGTCACATTCCAAAATAGTTCTCATTACGATTCTCCAAGTCGCCCAATTTTCTTCGCCTGTGAGTTTCTCAATTTGTTGTCTTTCTTCGGCCATGGTTTCGTCTTTCACTTTTAGTATCTTAAACTCGACCAAAACTATAGTTCTTCATAAAAACGTAATTATCAACAACCGCGCACATCTGCTACCATGTTGATTAAACATCAAATGCAATTTTCTTGAAGAAAATAAACATTTATTAAAATTCCGCTAAAGAACGATAATTAAGATACTTCTAGCAATCACCAAGACAACTGAACAACTGCACATCTAATTAAAAAAGAGTTCATGGAATCTTCAATTGTCACCTTCAAAGAGTAAGAACACACACACACAAATAATAGTACATATATATAAAACATTGAATAAATAAATCATATACTTTGACAAAGGCAAATGAAATCAAGGAGAAACCAAATCAAATGTTTGTTAAGCTTATGGGACTTAACTACGGGGTCATCAGTCCCTAAACTTACAAACTACTTATGAACTACTTACGAACTAGGACGGCACAAATATCCATGCCCGAGGGGGGATTCGAACCCCCGACCGTAGTGGCCGTGCTGACCGTGACTGGAGCGCCTCGGTCACCTCGGCCACCGCGGCCGGCAAGGAGAAACCGAAATTTATCAACTGACATATCTTATTCAAACAACAGTAGATTAATATCAAACATGGCCATCCCTTAGAATGAAGTCACTACAACCAGCAACTGAGCCAGTAACAAGTCTGCTCTGTTAGGCAGTTGTTCTACAGTGTAGACAATTATATGAAATACAAAAATATTTAAAATTTAAACGTGGAACGACTTCCTGGGAGGAAAAATTAATGTCAAGTAAATGCGACCACTTTACAGATTACATTACCAATATGACAGGGAAATATTACTTTCACGGCGCATTAGCCGCGCGTACTGGAGCGCCGTGTTGCGGTGCGCGCGGCCGTCCACCGTCGGTGTTCAAATCCCCCCTCGGGCACGGAATTTTGTGTCGTCTTTAGTATAAGGTAGTTCATAAGAAGTTTGTAAGTTTAGGGACTGATGACCCCGCAGTTAAGTCCCATAAGCTTCACAAACATTTGAACATCGCAGAAATTTAATAGAATAACTCGGCACGATTGATGGAAGTTCAAATGTTCAAATGTTTGTAAATCTATCGGACCAAACTGCGTGGTCATCACTCCGTAGCTTACAAACTACTTAAACTAACGTAAATTAACCTAGGGACAACACACACACCCATGTCTCGGAGAGGACTCGAACCACCGACGGCGAGCAACCGCGCGCTCCGCAGCGAGGCGCCTTAGACCGCTCGGCTACTCCACCGCGGCTTGATGGAAGTGGGTAAATTATCACACAGTTCTCTAACATCATCAGCAGTACCGCTCCGCTCCACTGTACTGGCGATGGGAAGACAGTATTGGATCATTCAAATCATCCTCACGCCTATTCACAGCCGCGCGGAGTAGTCGCGTGGTCGTAAGGAACAATGTCTTGGATCGGGCGGCCGCTCTCGCCGCAGGTTCGAGTCCACCCTTGCGCGTGCTTGTATGTGTTGTCGACAATGTACAAGGGCGGATTCAGGGGGGCACAGGGGCACGTGCCCCTCCCATACGGCCCGACTAAAATGAGAGAGAGAGACAGACAGAGAGAGAGACGAGGGGATGGAGAGAGAGAGAAGGGAGGAGAGAGAGAGAGAGAGAAGGGAGGAGAGAGAGAGAGAGAGTCAGAGGGAAGGGAGGAGAGAAAGAGAGAAGGGATGAGAGAGAGATAGAGATAGAGAGAGAGAGAGAAGGGAGGAGAGAGAGAGAGAAGGGAGGAGAGAGAGAGAGAGAGAGAGAGAGAGTGAGACAGAGGGAAGGGAGGGGAGAAAGAGAGAAGGGAGGAGAGAGAGAGAGAGAGAGAGAGAGAAGGGAGGAGAGAGAGAGAGAGAAGGAAGGAGAGAGAGAGAGAGTGAGACAGAGGGAAGGGAGGAGAGAAAGAGAGAAGGGAGGAGAGAGAGAGAGAGAGAGAAGGGAGGAGAGAGAGAGGGGGGGAAGGGAGGAGAGAAAGAGAGAGAGAGGAGGGAGGAGAGAGAGAGAGGGAAGGGAGGAGAGAAAGAGAGAGAGAGAAGGGAAGAGAGAGAGAGAGAAGGGAGGAGAGAGAGAAGGGAGGAGAGAGAGAGAGGAGGGAGGAGAGGGAGAGAGAGAGAAGGGAGGAGAGAGAGGGGGAAGGGAGGAGAGGGGGAGAGAGAGAGAGAGAGAGAAGGGAGGAGAGAGAGAGAGAGAGAGAGAGAGAGAGAGATGGAAGGGAGGAGAGAAAGAGAGAAGGGAGGAGAGAGAGAGAGAGATGGAAGGGAGGAGAGAAAGAGAGAAGGGAGGAGAGAGAGAGAAGGGAGTAGAGAGAGAGAGAGAGAGAGAGAGTCAGAGGGAAGGGAGGAGAGAAAGAGAGAAGGGAGGAGAGAGAGAGAAGGGAGGAGAGAGAGAGAGAGAGAGAGAGAGAGAGTCAGAGGGAAGGGAGGAGAGAAAGAGAGAAGGGAGGAGAGAGAGATAGAGAGAGAGAGAGAGAGAGAGAGAGAAGGGAGGAGAGAGAGAGAGAGAGAGAGAGAGAAGGGAGGAGAGAGAGAGGGGGGAAGGGAGGAGAGAAAGAGAGAGAGAGGAGGGAGGAGAGAGAGAGAGGGAAGGGAGGAGAGAAAGAGAGAAGGGAACAGAGAGAGAGAGAGAGAAGGGAGGAGGGAGAGAGAGAGAGAGAGAGAGAGAGAGATGGAAGGGAGGAGAGAAAGAGAGAAGGGAGGAGAAAGAGAGAGAGAGATGGAAGGGAGGAGAGAAAGAGAGAAGGGAGGAGAGAGAGAGAAGGGAGGAGAGAGAGAGAGAGAAGGGAGGAGAGAGAGAGGGAAGGGAGGAGAGAAAGAGAGAGAGGGAAGGGAGGAGAGAAAGAGAGAGAGAGGAGGGAGGAGAGAGAGAGAGAGAAGGGAGGAGAGAGAGAGGGGGGAAAGGAGGAGAGAAAGAGAGAGGAGGGAGGAGAGAGAGAGAGAGAGAGAGAGAGAGAGAAGGGAAGAGAGAGAGCTTTCTTACCTTACAAGGGTGCTCTTGCCTCAAAGATAAGCCGCATATCGATAACACATCAAGTTAAGGCGATTTTCCGGCCTTCTAAGAATATTGCAGCCTTACTCAGATATGTGAAGGATGATCTGTTGCTTCGCAAGTCTCGTGTGTATCAAATTCCATGCGGAAATTGTGAAAATTCATACTCAGGACAAAAAACATGCACTATGTACGAGAGATGCGTTGAACGTCGACGTAGAATCACTTATTACAGCCAGACAAGAAAATTGTTTAGATACAGGTCATTAAGATGGTTTTAACTTGCATTTATTCATTTTGGGATACGTTTTTCAAGGCAGCAGTTTTAATTATTTTAGCTGACAATTTAAAGGTTTTAAAATGGATAAGGTATGGAATCCTGGTATAAAAAACTACAGAGAAGTCATCAACATGTTGCCACCACAGAACCTATATCGGTAAGAGAATCGAATACCTGATTCCTTTCGTCATGGTAAGAGTATCTGTTTGCCGCCGACCAGCATCTGTGTTCCGCCCATTCGGGTGAGCTTAGTCAACGCCACCTATAGAACGGTAGGTGGCCCTTTCTACACGGGAAGTGACAGCTTACGAGATTACCCATGATGCACGGTTCATGCCGGCCGTATACAGTGTAGACGCGTTCACTTGCGCAAGATGCATGCATACGATCGCTAGTAGAGGGAATAGGATGGATCCTATTGTCAGGCATATGGAAGTGCTTCGCGCATGTGTAGACGACTGAATAGGGAACCCAGCTGACAAACGAAGCCAAGTTGCGAATTTGTTTGAGAATGTGTACTTGTCTCCTGGTGAGAGGAATATAGTTTTTCGACTCAGTCATAAGTACTTTAGGATGTGATACTATAGAGGAAATGCATTAGAAATTTCATATAACATGTCTACAATTTTTATTCAATACAGAGATACCTACAGCTGTTAATATGAAAGCCAAACAAACTTAGAGCAAATGTAAATTAAGACATTTTCACTGATTTATCCGGCGATTCTTGGTTGTACGACATTACATTGACTTCAAAGTACAATTTTATTCATTTTCACTTAGTCACCCTGTTATTTAATTACAAGTCAATATGTTGATCTAGCAAGAACAGACCGACGAAGGAATCAGTCAAAATATCCAAATTTGCATGTGCTTTAGGTTTGTTGTACATACCAAGAGCTGTATCTCTATACCTGAAAGAACTGGACACACGTTGTATGACATTTCAACTGCAAATCGTCTTTATTTCCATCTTCTAAAATATTTGCTATTTTTCCTGAAACAAGCTGTAGTTAACAGATTGGTGAGTATTATTTGAAGCTTTATCACGGTGGAATGTCTATGTGTAGACACCTGAGCTTGTTCATCATGTACATAGGTGCCTCAAACCGCAGGGGCTGTAAGTATGTAATCGCATTTTATAATGACGTCGTTAACACATGTGAGCAACTTAGTTATGTATGAAATGCATGAAAACAATTAAATACTATTTCACAGTGGTAGACTAAAACACAAATGTTTTAATCATCACAATATATCTTACAGTTTTGAAAAGTGATCTTATATCGTCGATTCATTTGCTGTAAATTGACAACAAACCTAGCAGACACGTGAAGCAGACAACTCAACAAATGGATACGGTTTGAATGTTTCTTTGTAGTTAGACAGTCTACCACAAGGAGCGATGCAGCTGACAACGTTTTTATGCACGTTGCAGGTCTCGTATAGAAAGGGCTTTAGTGACACACTAATGTCGAGCCGCCGAAAGAACGACTCTGACAGCTAGCGGCTATGTTGCCAATACTGCTACGCGGCTGTTTGTTGTTACGCCGTGTCGGTCACCGGCATACGAATATCAAGTCCGAAAATTTTGGGACTGTTGTTATGTACTAATAAAGCGTGAACGAACGAGAACAATCACGAAGTAGTGAAAAACACTCTTTTTCAGTTAAAAAGAAAAGGTTTAGAAACATATGTCCTGCACGGCCACTATGGTAGGGGGTTCGAATCCCCCCTCGGGCATGGATATTTGTGCCGTCTTAGTTCGTAAGTAGTTTGTAAGTTTAGAGACTGATAACCCCGTAGTTAAGACCCATAAAAAAAAAAGAAAAAAAAATATTTCGAGTTAAAGCTTCATATGTACCAGTATTCCATTAAATATAATGTATCATTTAGTCTTTAGCAAAAGTTCGCTGGTTGAAGAATTTTGTTTATATATTTCATCTCCTATAACTATTTTCCACAGACTCGCTGTTATTACTCGGATACTGTATTGTGGCAGTCTGCCGAGAGGGTAAACAAATAAGGACTACCACTTTACAAGTAGTAAAACTGACTCTTCCAGTGAAATGACTTGTCTTCTTACATAAAAAGAGTTTTTGTCTCATTCGTTTATGGTCGCTGTTGACTGCCTTAGTATAGTGTCTGAGTAATATTATCAGATCAGTTCAGACAGCTAGTCTATTGGTCACAGAAGTAGATAAAATAATGTAATTTTTCACTAAATGATCTTTGGTTGCGAAACAAACTATACATTAAATATCAGTGGCAGCCAGCATCATGTGCAATGCACCACTGCTACTGCTACTATCGTCCCCCAATCTTATTGTTAATTCTTCTACCCGTTCTTCTAGTGTACCTTCTCGTTCCCATACCTCTTCTAAGATGTGCCACGTATGTGTGACAACATTGTTCCATTTTTTGGGAGTAATAGAGCCCAATGATTCACGAACTAAGAATTCTACTTTTGTTAATGAAAAACGCTTATTATTTCTGCAACGTACGATTTCACCTGAGACCACACGAGTTCTATTGCATTGAGATGGCAATGATATGGTGGAAGGCGCAACACTCTATGACCACTTTCTTCAGCAATTGGATCAATTTCGTAAATGATTTTTCGGCTTTTGTTTTTGTAACACGAGAGAAACGATGAACACGCGACAGATGCTTTGCAGCGATTGAAGCACGCCACCCTGTGCGACCTTTGTAGGGTGGCAACGCGGCAGCGTTTACGAATTCCAGAGCTCAGGTTGGTGGTTGAGTGTCCCCCCATCCTCTGCGGCCCACGTGCGCGAACTGTCAGGGTCGTTCTTTCGGCGGCCCGACTGTAGGCACGCGTCGTGTTGACATAATTCGTAAACCGACTCAACTGTGGCCACGACTAGCACTATCGATCCCTGTAGCTATAGACCTTCGACCATCTATGATCGAAGCTATAGACGAAACGCGTCCTCATTTCGACATGCAAAAATTGTCTCCAGCCAATGAGAACACGCTAGCTGTCAGCCAATGAGATGCTATGTGTTCCTTAACCGGAGATTCGGGCGCTACGCGCTTTCACATACTAATAAAAAAACTTCATGTTTAACCTGTACCTAACCTTCTTAACGCTACGCTACAGATCACTTTTTTTTTAAAGTGAAAGATAGGCATAGGTTGAACAAGAAGTTCTTTTTAGTACATGAGGGCGCGTGGCGCCCGAATCTCTGGTTAATAAACGTGCAGCATGTCATTGGCTGACAGCTAGCGAGTCCCCATTGGCCGGAGACAACTTCTGCATGTCGAAATAAAGACTCGTATATACCAAGTCAGCTTGTCAGTTGTCAGCCATTTTGATGTGCTGTAGAGAAGAGGAACTTGTGTATACCATGGTTTTTTAGGGTTCAGGACCTAGGTCATAAAAAACAGAATCCTTGTTGGATCGCTCTCTCAATAAATTCAGTTCTCCTAGCCAATATGTCAAATTTAAGTAAAATTCATTGTCGAAAATGGGGAATGTCCAGTCATTACCAAATGCCAGATGCAAGAGAACGCTCGTGGAGAAGGCAGCGGATGACGTTCGACAGCCTATTGCAAGCTGGCGCTGCACCTCTTCTAGGGAGTAACCGTAGACACGCACCCTCTAAAAGCTGCTATATCTAGGCTGACACGTGTCTGGATGACCTGTCAGAACTCGGCTATGAACTAGACAGTAAGTAGGTATCAGTTCAGTTAGCATCGTACAGAAAACGATGACGTAAGAAGAGATAAGAACAGATAGAAGTTGAATACTGTATGCTTCAGTTAATAAAGCTTGTAAAACTAATCTCCATAGAACTGTTTTAGCTTACTACAAATCCTCACCATACCTTTCCTGACAACTAGACTGGGACGAGAACTCAACAAAATTAATTTAAGTCCATACTCTGGAACGATTTAAATTCAATGTTAGGTAGTGTTCATAAAGTTAAGTCTGAAGTGTGTAATTGTCTGTTTGGCATAAATGTCTGAAAACACTTCTATCACTGAGATGAGAAATAGTAATAATAATAACAGCGTCATATATTCGTTCTGTGGTGTAGTACTAAACTGTTTCTCTCTCGTAGTAAGTATATGGTGAATTATTAGTATGTTACAGTGTTGCACTGGGGACAATATAGTTATTCTGTATGTACTGCTCCCTATTATTGAAAAGTCGACGAATGCTGAAAGTCTGGTAATTCAATCAACAGAGCAGTTCATGTCTGTTAAAAAATACATCATGATGGTGTCACTGTGTGATAAAGTAAGTATGGATGACCGTTGAAGGAATAGCGTCAGCTGATCGTCTGTACGGAACTTTCCATTAAATATAGTATTTCCAGTGAATTGTCATATGACTGTGTTAGCAGCATCGGCCACTATTTCAGATAATACATATCCCCACATCCTGCAGTGATTACTTTGTAAAGCATAAAGTTGAAATCGATCTTGTGTAATAGAACTATATATTCAGAAGTCGGATTATAACTCCAACTACAATTGTCTCTGCAAAAGACTACGTCTTTCCATACCAAAAGTAAGTAATCACAATATTGCACCGAACAATTATGAAAGCAGAGAGGTTTCTGATGATTTTGTCGCTCACGTTGCAGTGTAACCATCTACACTTCATATCTGCCTGTACCGATGCCAGATGACCAAAAAGATAATTAGCAGGTGAGAGGTCAAATACTGCACTAGATCTCTTTTCTGTTTAGGTATTGGATAGCCTGTCAATAGCAAGTGGCAGCGATTGTATTTGAATCATAGAAGCTGCATGGACATTATATATGGAAGAGAAATCACCATGGAATCTTAATATTACAAGTTCTATGTTACGTTGATTGACTTTTGTCATTACTGTTGTTCTTGATGTAGAAGTTCATTCTAAGACATGGATTCATGAAGTGTCTCACTGTATTCGTGGGAAATAAATCCCACTGCTTTCCATTCAACTGAATGTGTGGGCTACAGTTATTTAATAGTTAATGCCTACAGATAAAGAAGCAGTTTTCTCTCTTTTTATATATCAACTTTAGAAGAGTAGATCAAAGTATGGAGGAACAGCATAGCTGGTCCTCTGATAAATAAACTATTATCTGGGAACTACATTTAAAGAATTCTAAATAAATTATATCGAGTGTCTCAAGGAGAAAAAAAACATGTTCACACAACATAATGTGTATATTACCTCTAGTGGAGGCACGGAGCAGGAATATCTCTGGAGTGAGCATTCAGATGTGCAGAACAGATTTTGTGTCCTCAACATTAAGGTGGAAATGTCACGTGATGTTGGGAAAATCTACTAATCGCTGACTTTATCTTGGTCCTTTTTGTTTGATTAAGGGCTAGTTTACACAGCGACACTACGTTTCATGAAACTGCGCTACTGGCCAGTGCACATGCACGGCAGGCGTTCGCACAACTCCTTGGCGAAACTAAGGCCATGTCCACACATTGGAACCAAGGTTGGTGCCAACAGTATTTGTCCAATGTATGATCGGTGAAACAGCATTTGAACTAATGTTGGCTCCAACGTTGCTACAGCTCCGTTGCTTGTTGGTATTTCGACCAAACATCAAAGGACGTCAGGCCAATATGGGTACGTCGTTCACACATCAATTCGATTGGCGCGAACGTTTCATTGTATCTTTGTTGTCTGCTCGTCTCAAAACTGTTTCTTTCATTGTTCCTTCTTCAACACCATTTATTATGAACTTTTAAAATATCTTTGTAATTATTATAATTGCGTCAGAAAGTAATTCATTTGTGAAAGCAACCACAAAAATCTAAATGCCTCGGCAAAACGTAAGCGCGATCAGTAAAATAAAAAAGTTTTTAGACTTTTGAAACAATTACTGAATGCAGTAACATTAACATTTCCTGTCAATTTTCACATATTTCTTTGTAAACTTCAAGCACTACCAGTGATATCAATTACATGGTTATTTTAAATAGAAACTCTAGGCTTCTAAAACTGTCTCCTGTAGCAAGAAAACTAAGCATCAATACCAAAAGAACTTTAGGCAGTTTAGCAGCCCTCCAAAACCTACTGTATCTTTCTTTTTTATTTTAAGTTCAATCATTTAAAGCTGCAGGTCTAAGTTGTAACGTGTATCGATTGCTTGTAACATACTTTACAACTTACTGATTTTGTAGTGTTCGGTAGGAAGTGACAGAACACACCCCATCATCTTGTTAGATGTTTCCGTTTTTGGTTTTCAGTGACAAAATGTAATTATTCACACTCACAACCGTTAATGCATCGTCAGCAATTTGTGTGTCAGATATGTTTACGTTGACTCACATCGAATTCAAATTAATGTTGGCTCCAATGTGTGGGTGCTGTCGCAAAAATATTGGCCAATGTTGGCGCCAGTGTTGGTACCAATATGTGGACGGAGTGTAAACAGTTTCGGCACCTCCCAACTTTGGCGAAACTGATTGCACATGTTTTTAGGTTAGGTTATAACCAATACAGAACAAAATACAACATAAAGGGGGTGGGGGGCGTAAGAAATAGTTCGGTTTTTGAACATATATGGGATGATTAGGTGTTTGTGCGATTTTAACGATGAAAATTTCAGGAATAAGCAACGGCGTATTAGTTCTCTTGAAACAATTATTCGTGAATTAAATATTGATGGATTGATGATTAGTGAATTTCAAACTAAAATACATTCAATTCTAAATATCTATACAAACGAACTATGGCAATTGTGGATTTCGGAACATGGTACATATACTGTAGAGACGAATATCTACTAGACAAGAAACGTAATGCAATTTGTAATTTCAGTTCTGGTAACAATGGTACACACATAACAGTATCTTGTTTCTTTATTGCACTACTAACTCTGTTGAAAAGGAACATGAACTACTCTGGTGACATTCTCAGTTGATTAAAAGAACGTCTAGGGTCTTCAATCACAATATCTTGCAAGCAAGGTCGCTGAGCGACCGAGAGAACGTCATTTTTTAATCCAGTCCCGAACCCAAACACGTTTCTTATTCTTTTTATGTTTAGCTTTATGCAGCAACTTCACACAGAAGACCAATAGCTCCGCCACAACTCTTTCAGCTACCAAAACCTTCATTCTACGGCGACTGCAGCACTCACAAAACAACGAAACTAAAGTTTATAGTATAGGCACCGTGTCTACAGACATACATGAAACCAGTTGTGCACAGTTCATTTCATGCAACGAGTGTCACAAACTAGTGTCGTCGTGTAGACTAGCTGACAGATGACTATGTGTAAATGGCCCTTTTAGTGACGTTTCCTCAAATTTCTTATTGCTTCTGTGACACATTTATTTAGATATTATTTCATGTTATGTGGTTGTTCTGCGAAAAGGAGGTGGGGCTTCTTCGCAGCCATTGCATTACAAACCAATCGTAAGAGCAAATAAATGTGTGGAAAAAGTGGATTTGTCTCAGTATCACGTGGTAATTCCAGCTTAATGTCGAGATGATGCACAGAGCACAGTGCTCACTAGATAGTTCTTAGTAGTTGTACCCATCGAAAGATGCACTTCTTTTCTTTCTATGACGTTGCAAAGATATGGGATACTGCTACGAGAAAAAAAATATTTTGTGTCCTACCTGGATTAAATTTTACTTTCAGTGGCAGCAGTTTACTTTGCTATTGTTGGCAACAAATTACTTGCTTTAGGAGGATGATTAATTTACTATCCAGAACAGCATAAGTTATTTATTTCATCGTGAACATAAAGAATTATTCCCCTTATTCTACATGACAGAATTTGGAAAAAGCATTCAACGGCCGTTGCCAACATCAGAACACAATGCTGCTACCATATGTAAAATTGTACCCCTTCTTGTAGTGTATTACACCATAGTTATGAAAATGAAAAAATATGCAGCAATGCCATAATTAGTTATTTGGTGTACTATGTAACTAATGTCACCTCACTTTGTCCTTTCCAGTACTATGGCGTTGCTGAGGCTTTCCTAATAGAATGCACTCAACATGTAATGAGAATACACCAAAATTAGAAAGGGAACTACATCAATACGATTTACCTTGCAAAGAATTCTTATGTAAATCAGAGCATCGATAGACACGAAGGAATGTCAGTATGTAGTAAATTCAAATATTCCCTGTCAAAAGAAGCAAAGAAATGTCTTTAAGTTGTGCATCAAAAGAAGCAAAGAAATGTCTTTAAGTTGTGCATATACAAAGTGTAATCAGTAACTCACTGTTCAAATCCGCCATTGAAACATTAAGATTTCAAATATATTACGATGAGTATTTATGACTATTTATTCAAGAAAGTATATTGTTTGAAAGTACATACTTTTCAGTGACTGTAAGTTCAGTGCATTAACTGTAAGAGGGTCGACTTAACGTATAGTTTCTACTTAGAAATAGCATTCCAAAACTGACAAAGATGGCGGACAGGTTTCAACTGATGTATGTGCTCGGCATGGATAATACTATCTCCCTTTATTCTAACCTCCTTGGTTAGTTTGTATTTTCAGACATAAGATTGCGACTCTTAATTCATAATACTTCTGTTATTGAAGGAATACACAACAAGATCATTTATTGTTTCTTTGCAGCATTATAAAACCAACAGCACCTTTAGTGGTTTGTTACTGTTCTATGACATAACCATCGAAAAGAAATAAACAATTAAAAAAATTAAAATATGCAACACTGCAAACTACTAGTTCTTTGGTGCACTACACCATTTTCTAGGCATTCCTAAACACAATGGACTCAAGATGTAATACGTGCCCACCGAAATCAGAAATGAAACTACATAAATTCGTGATTCCTTGCAAAGAGTTCTTAGTAAATGCAAACATTGATAGACGCAAAGGAACATTGTTATGTTTTAAATTCAAATGTTACTCGCAGAAAGAAGTGCTTTTTTATTCTTTTCATGGCATTTCAAGGCATGCAGGATACAGCTAGTAAGAAAGTAGTTTTGGCGTTGTCTTTGGTTTAAATTTTAGTTGCAGTGGCAACAGTTTAGCATGTTAACGTTGGCAACGAAATATTTGATTTAGGGGGATTTTCTGATTGGAACAACATTAATTATTTATTTCATTATCAATGCAAAGAATTATTCCCCTGAGTGTAAGTGACTGATTTTTCAAAAAGGATTCAATGGTCATTGCCAACATCAATACATTACACCTCTGCCATAAGGATAATCTTAGCCCTTGCTTCAGTGTATTACATCTTAGTATTGAGAATAAACAATGCAGCATCGTCAGCTATTAGTTATTTGGTTGATTGGTGTACTATGTAAGTAAAAGCACCTCTATCGGATCTTTGCTATACTACTCTGCAATTCAAACACAGCATACACCAGAAACTACAAATTACGATATCTTCTCTTCTCCTGGCCCAATTTTGATTAAATGAAGCCTATATTACTCCCCAAACTATTCTCAGTTTACCTGTGGAAACCTGTACAAGTTCTGTAGTACTTTTGGAGATTATCCTCAACAAATAGACATACACAATGGTTTTTAAACAAAGTGATTAAATTATGATATCTTCATTTTCTTTGATCAGATTTTAATTATTGAAACCTTTATGTAAGCATACGATATGCTCAAGTTACGTGTGAAAAGCCCATAAAAATTGTCAAGTAGTTTTGAAGATAAATGTGTTCAATGAGACAGTCAGGCATGATGGTCGTAGAAACAAAATTTCAAATTACGGTATTCTTCTTTTCTGTGATCCGATTTTTATACAACGAAGTCTATATGTTGTCCAGAGTTACGCTCAAGTTACCTGTGAAAACCCCATACAAATTCCCTAATTAGTTTTGGAGATAAGAGGATTTTAACAGATGAACAAACAGACACGACAGTTACTGAAAACACATAAAATTACGATATCTATTTTTTTTTTTTTTTTTCGTGATCCGATTTTGATAACATTATGCCTATATATTGACCCAAAGTTTTCTCATGTTTCCTGTGCAAACTGCATGAACATTCGTCCAGTAGTTTTGAAGATTGAAGTGAACAATGACAGGCCTACATTTACAGATTTATTATTAGTACCGTATAGATAGATTACATACTAGAGTTCTGTGGCAACTATCGTTTCTTAATGAGGTAGATGTTATACACGTTCTTGCGTTCTATATGCACTATTTATGGGAATTGTGTTTGTACTGTAGCCTATTTCACGGAACTTAAAAGCTTTGTCTATATTTTGTAGCCAATGTATAAAACTATTGGAATCAGCATGTCATTTTCAACATTCACTAAAACAGTAGGTCCATATTTTATGGCAAGTTCACTAATTAGAACTAACATACTTTTAAGACAAAGGACCTGTAGAAGTAAGTATGACGAAATATAGTAACACATAAATTCTGTTTAATAAATATATCTACATGGAATATTCTGCAAATCACATTTAAGTGCCTGGCAGAGTGTTCATCGAACCATACTATTTATCTCCCATTCCATTCTCGAATAGCATGTGGGAAGAAAGAACACCTGGATCTCTCCGTTCAAGCTCTGATTTCTGGTATTTTATTCGTATGATCATTCCTACCTATGAAAGTGGGAGTCAACAGTATATTTTCGCATTCGGAGGAGAATGTTAGCAATTGGAATTTCGTAAGTAGTGCACACCACAGCGATAAATGCCATTGTTGTAATGATTCCAATTCCAGATCCTGTATCATTTCCGTGATGCTGTCTCCCATGTATAATGACAATACAAAACGAACTGCCCTTCTTTGGACTCTTCCGATATCTTCTGTCAAACCCACTTGATAAGGATAGTGTATGCAGTCTCTTTAGTAGTTCTGTTGCATTTTAAGTGTTCTGCCAATAAACTACAGCCTCCGGTTCGCCTTTCCCACAAAATTATCTGTGTGTTCTTTCCAGTTTAAGTCTGAAATAGTAGTAAAATAAGAGCGTCAGAAAAATTTTGAGAGTGAAAGTGAAAAATAAAAATAAAATCGGGAGGGGGAAGAGAACCACCACCCACACATTTCTACTCGTCATCTACATGCATTAACCCACTGCACTACAGTACATGGAGCAGTGGTTGACTAAGTGGGGGGGGGGTGCAGAGGGGGAGGGGACCGCCCCGGGGGGGGGGTGGATGCCAATGTCCTAGCTTGTGCTGGATCCTCCAAATCTCGAAAGCTATTTCTTTTTTTAGACTGTCCCATGCCTCTCGTCTTGGGTGGCCTCCAAATATCAAAAGTTGCTTTTAAAGTGATACATGTATTTCCTAGTGGATTGGGGGCCTCATTTTGTTTTCCACCGCCCTGAGCCTCCGATAATCTTAATCCGCCACTGACATGGAGTTCATATCCAGAGCGTCTTTGTTTCTGTTTACCAACAGTGTAAGGTGTTATCCGCCAATATGGCATTTCTTGACTCAAGTTTACAATTAATCGTACTAAGAACTATGTGTTTTTGGTACGTGTGCCATTATTTGAAATAGTAACACATGAGACATAAGGAGAAAATCATGAAAATGCGAAAGGGGAGATAGCATCTCTTACAGGAGAGCACTTACACCCAAACAAACATCAAAATGTTTGACAGGAGCGGTCGGTTACATCATTTTGACGTCGCTTCCTTGGTTCGTGCTGATGCAAATGCTCTCCCAACTTGCACCCAAACAAACCTCAGAATGTTTGACAGAGTGGTTGGCTACATCATTTTGACGTCACTTCCTTGGCTGCATAACCTGCATTAGAGATGGCTGTCAATACATTCAAGATTTCAGGAGTAAGCTGTTCACTGTCACATTTGGCCAAATCAAGCAATATCTTAAATGATTACAAGTACCCGATTACTGTAATTGTTCTTAGTTGTGCATAAAATAGGTAAATTCGTACATATAGTAAATGAACTGAATTAAGTATAGCAATTTATCTTCGGACTACAAAGTCGCAAATCAGGTTCATATATAATTTTCCTGTGTGTTTTAAAGTATTTTGACATAACAAATTTGACAGTTAAACACAGAAAATATTACTCTACAGGACTTCAAGTTTTTATCGAAATTCCGTAGCATTGCATAATCATCCATTTTTTCGTATTTGGTTGATATTCACCACAGTAAAACTATGACAGAAATTCCATTACTTTATCACCTTTTATTCATTCATATACTATACCATAACTAACTAGACAAATGGCAGTATTTTGCTGTGCAGCACAGTTACATGTCAAGTAATTAGATGTCTCAGAATTATAGGGCAGGAAGTTACTCGAATGGAGCATAGTGGGTTAACATTTTATCTGATGGCATTTTGTGGGCACTAACTTTTCCATTTTTCGACATATGAATGTTCTCAGATAAGGCAATTCACACTGTCCTTCACGTCATGTCACGTCACCATCCATCAGAACATTCCGCAATGTTTTTCTAATGGCGGCATTCACACTGTCCGTCAACGGACTGTCACGTCACATCAAACTCAAATCTCGAGAAGAATGTTTTGACAGAACGGCCATCTGCTAACATTGGAAGTTAACCTAATTTCGTCACGCGAATTACATGTTGCAGTCGACGACTGCACTGTTTATATGCAAATGTATCCATTCATCTTTATTTTGTCGTTATACTTCGTTTTAGGGATAAATCTCAATTGTTTCATGACGACTTAAATATTTTTGTGAACAGAGTGTCCCTCTAAAATCGAGGTTGGATATCTGAAACCAAAAAATGGTAACAGAAAAGACTGAAGCAAACTGTTTATTTGAATAAGATTATAATTTGAATACGAATTTTTCATTAAATAACATTTTAAATGAAAAAGTCAATTCTAATGAAAGACAAAACTTCAGTTGTTTATGACAGCATTAACAATATCAGAGGGCAAATCGTAATGGACAAAGTAAACAATTCTATTTAGCACTTGCAAATATTGTTTGATGTGTTTTCGGTTGAAAATAGATGTTGATGTCTTGAAAGGTTTCAGTTACCAGCACTTTACCGCACTAAGTTGGCCAAAAACATACATTGTAAAGTTTTCTTTGGCCATCAATAACATTAGCATTAATAATGATACATCTGCAGCATAGAACTAAAATTTGTGATTCGGCTGGGAATCGAACCCGGACCGCCATGCTTAGTAGGGAGACGTCTTACCGTTAGACCACCACACCAATAACGATTAATACGCCTGGGAATAGTCTAAGAACGATTTCCCTCCACGTCACAAAATTTAATTCAGCTTCTGTGTTCCAAAGATTGTTTATTTGCATTAAATCGATATTTATATCATCTTAACAGAATTGTTCCAATATGTCCATTGCCGAGGTGCTATTCCACTGCATGGAGAGCCTTGGCAGTAGTTGCAGTTATCTTTGGAACAAAGAAGCTGAATTAAAGTTTGTGACGTGGAGGGAAATCGTTCTTAGACTAAGGCTCCTATAAATCCAAGCTGAACTGTCCGCCATTTTTTCCCCAAGCTGCAGCCGTTGCCACGTTCCCGATGAGCTCACGCGTTACCTCGCCTTTCATTAAACTAGCTCACACTTGCAAACTACTCACTGTGTGAACGTGGAATTTTCATCAACGTCTTCGTTAAAAAGTGCACTACATTTTCATTTTTGTCTTATTTATGGCAATAATTTATAAACAGCATATATTGATAGTTTACGAACATGCACTTTCTGACGACTTACGGAATTTTCGGCATCCAAGGAACTTTTTTTCTGTTGAAGTTAGGTGAACACATTAAGCGAATGAAACGTCCAAAATACAGCAAATTTTCATCCTCTCCAAACAGAAACTCTGTGAGAAATGTATAAGTTGAGATAATGTCAGTTAAATATGACACACTGGGCTCCATCTGCCTGGCTAGTAGTAACACTTCTTCCATATTAGAGCTCCTAATAATTATGCACATGTAGTTACTGCACAACACCCATACTTAAAGATAATGGTACGGACTTCTTTTGATCCATTAAATTTAATAGTTGCACACTACAAAAGTGCTGTGTCTCTATGTAATATGCAATTTCAATTTTTCAGTTATATATAAAGAATATTCTAAATATCTCAATACGGAGTGCTATATTATGTGAGGAAATGAGAACAAGTCAGTTCGTTAGCTAGTGAAGAGATCCTTGCTACGTGTCATTTTCAAGTATTCTCACATAAAATCCTAATTAGATCTAGTAACTTCCGTTCCATTACTGCTAGGCTTTAAACTGAAGGAAATGTAACTGCTATTAGGTTTTGGAAACTGAGTAGTAGCTCTGAAACACAATGGACAAGAAGCAAAAAATAAACATTTGTGAGTGACAAAGAAATATCTGGAAATCGAATAATAAATCGCTAACTTTACTCTTTTTCCTGCTACAACTATGTATTTCCTTGAATAACGCGATAGTTAATGAAGTTTTGCATAGTAACCATGTAGCAAAATACTCCCCTCTTTGCATGTTGTCATTTGTCAAAATATCATTCTGATACCTCTAACCGTGTATGAGATATGCAATGATTAATTCTGGCCTTATAGCCATCGGAGATGAGTACGCTAAATAAAATAAAGTTTAGCGGTATGAGTGAAAGATAAAGATCTCCTCCTAAGTCGAAAATAAAATTCAATCCATTTGGAAAGTTTCATCCACAGCAACGTATCGTGCAACAAGCACCAAACGGAATATCATAGCAGCCTCTAGTTTTTATTGGAAACTTTTCCTAATGTCGTGCAGTCTCTTATTTCGAAGCCAATATCTTATTAACTATGACTATTATCGAAATGACGAGCATTTCGTTTCAATGCTGATATATAAAGATTTAAGTAGCAGAAAAATTAATTGCAAAATCGTTTGTGAAAGATGGCAGGGCATGCGCCTCTACGCTGTCAGTGCAGCGTGATTCAAACCATGTTGGGGAAAACATGATGGACGATTCAGCCTGGGTTGGGAGTTCTATCTTAGACTATTCCGAGGCGCCTTAATCATTAGTGGTGTGGTGCTCTAACGGCAAGACGACTGTCTTAAGAATGGAGGTCCGGGTTCGATTCCCAAATTTTAATTCTATGCTTCAGATGTATCATTATTGTCTTTGACATATTGGAGGCAAAAATCCGTCTCAGAGATTGTTTATTTGTATTAAACATTAGCGTTGTTGTTCCCTCAATTCCAGTATTGAACTATGACGTTCTACATAACAGAGCACCACTCATTACCTCACTTTCTAAATCGCGTATTGGGACAGGCGAATTGACGTGACAGATAATGACGGACAGTGTGAATACAACTTGACGCGATGGTGCCGTGACATGACGTTGACGTTACGGACAGTGTGAATTGTTCTCTATATGAACTTTCATTCTGAATTCTGAACTGCATTTCTGACACTTTTGGAACGTTTTGTGCAAATCACTCATGTTCAACGAAAGGACAGGATCACAAACAACGATATAAAGAAGCAGCAATGAAGTTAAAACGAATCACTCAATGTGGCAGCATAGAGCAGAATCAAAAATGGAAGACTTCTTGAAACAAGTTGACTGATCACGTGATATCAATTTCCGGTCAAAACAGCCAAGTGCGTAATGCCGTGAGATAGACCCTCTCCCACAGAGCTGACACTTTAACAAACCTCGGGATGTTTGACCACGGCTCCTTAATATTGAAGTGGCCGTGTGTTTGACATTTGGTTTGAAAGGAGCGGCTGGCTATGTCTTTCTCGTTCGCCTTGGCTATGTCACTTTGACGTCACTTTTTGGCTCGTTCGGGTGCAAATAGACTCTCCCATAGAACAGGTTCTAAATTCTCTAGTAACGACCTGGGCGCGCATTTGAAGAAGTGAGCTTCTTGTGTAACTTGTGCCGCTTTCATGCCCTTATCGAAATTGCTTGTTTTGTTAGAGTCATATATCTTGCATTAATGGGGTGGAACAGAGAAGGAATTGCGCTTTTGATTGCGGCATGCAGAGACGATGAAGAAAATCCTGTTTATTGTAATAAGGTGCAACGATCGTTATTTATGAAGAAAATAACAGAAAAGTGATCACTTAAAATGAAGTTTGAATACATCTCGTTGATTAACTTCATATTTATGTGTAATGTTGTAGCATGACAGAAAGACACTTGTCCGAAAACTCGAGAGCGTGATGCCAGGAGTTACATCATAAATGCGCAAAGCAAAATTTAGTTCCATAAGGTCCCATAATGGATCGGAAATTAAAATTTCCTTGCAGACTTCTACAACACCATTTGAAATAGTCGCTAAAGAACTTTTTTTGCCCAAAGAAAAGACTTTCCAAAGATTCCCCTGTCGCCAGAAACCGTAGACCCTAATGTTAAAGCACAACAATCATTACAGGAAATAATTAATGCTAAATTAAAACAAGGCTGAGATTGTAACTCAAGAATAAAAGTGTTAAAAAAACTAGCGCAGCGGAAAAATAAAATCTTTCACGATAAATTCTGATTTTTATCGTATATATTTGCAACTGCAATACATTTACAACACTTTTACAAGACGTGACAAAAGGGCACAGAATAATAAATTAGCAACGAATAAGTATAGCATCATCATCATCAAAGAATAATTAATTAACCACCGAAAAATTATTGATCACATTTCCAACACTCCCCCTTGAGCAAGATTTTTCGGTGTTGTATATAAAGTCCCATCAATTAAGCCATACTGTCTTACAATTTTCTGGAATCTCTCCTTGGTCAATGGTTTTGTTAATAAATCAGCCAACATTTCTTCAGAGCTTAAGTATTTCACTTCAATATGCTTCTTCTCAATGTGATCCCTGATGAAATGATGTCTGACATCTATGTGTTTTGTTCTAGCACTTGTTACATTGTTTTTGGCTAAATTAATGGCTCCCTGATTATCACAATAAACTGTTGTTGTCCTTGAATTATTATCAGCCTCAATTTCATTCATTAAGTTTTTGAGCCACAAAGTTTCCTGTACAGTAGTAGATAAAGCCATATATTCTGCCTCTACTGTACTTAATGCTACAGTTCTTTGCCTTTTACATATCCAGGATACTAAGCCTCCCATCAGTTTTAAACAGCTTCCAGAGATAGAGTGTCTATCTTCTAATTCATTTCCCCAGTCTGCATCACTGTAACATTCCAATTCTTCATTGCCTTCTTTACAATAAATTAATTTATAATTTACAGTTCCCTTTAGATATCTGAAGATCCTCTTCACTGCTTTCCAATGTTTTTCTTTAGGATTACTACAGAATCTGCTTACTACATTTGTTGCAAAAACAATATCTGGTCTTGATGTCTGAGCTAGATATAAAAGACTCCCTACAGCTTCCAAGTAAGATGTAATTTTATTATAATCAGTGTCTTCTTCATTTATCATCATTTTTATACCAGGTTCCATTGGAGTTGAAATTGGTTTACAGTCTTCCATTCCAAACTTTTTCAAAATCCTTTTGGTATATGCAGACTGATCTATCCAAAGCTCGTTTCCATTTCTCTGTTTTATAATTTTCATTCCCAAATATTGTTTTACTTCACCCAAGTCATGCATATTGAACCTCTCTTGTAGCTGTTCTTTGAAAAACAATCATTTGCTTATCATCTCTAGTTAAAATGAAAAAATCATCTACCCAAATAGCTATTATGGTTAATTCTTGTTTACTTTTCCTAATATAAATACAGGGGTCTGCCTTTGACTGCTTCATTCCCATCTTAACTAATGTAGAATGCAAATACTTATTCCAACAGTACCCACTTTGTTTCAGTCCATAGATGCTCTTTTTAAGCTTCCAAACCTTTCCTTTATCTTTACAATATTTCTGAGCTTCTTTGGGTGGCATTACATAAATTTCCTCTTCTAATATTCCATTTAGATAAGCGGTTTTAACATCCATTTGATGGATTAACATATTTTCTTTCACAGCTAAAGCTAAAAGATACCTCAGTGAAGAATATTTTACAACAGGTGAAAATGTTTCTTTGTAATCTATACCTTCCCTTTGATTACATCCCTTAACCACTAATCTTGCTTTATACTTGGTTGTTTCACTTTCAGGATTTTTTATACTAAATATCCATCTTGTGTTTAAGAGTTTTTTCTTCTGAGGCATATTTACCCATTCATATGTTTCATTTTGATTTAAAGATTGCAATTCTTTCTCAATCGCTTCTTTCCAATTTTTAGAATCTTTACTATTCATAGCTTCTTCAACAGTTTCCGGTTCATCATTGAAACACTGGGCAATATACATTTCATAATCAGGATACTTCTTTGGTTTCCTTGTACGAGAGGAATGTCTTACTTTATCTTCATCACTCCCTGCTTTATCTTGATCACATCTTGGTTCTTCTTCTTCCTCATAGCTTGCATCTGTTGGCCCTTGATTAGTTTCTTCTTCCATTTCTGTCTCTTCTCCAATACTGCTATTTTCATTTACACCAAAAGTTGTACATTCCTTGGTTCTATCTTCACAATTTTCCAGAAATACAACATCTCTACTGGTTACTATCTTATTATTCATAGAATTCAAAAAACGATAACCCTTTGATTCTTCACAATACCCTACAAAAATATATTTCCTGGATTTTATATCCCATTTCTTTCTTAGTAGTTTAGGAACTTGTACCATAGCTTTACAGCCAAAAATTCTCAAATTACTTAAATCTGGTTTTCTTCCTGTCCACACCTCATATGGCGTTTTACTTTTGATAGCTGTGGTAGGTGAACGATTTATTAGATACACTGCTGTTGATACAGCCTCTGCCCAAAATTGTTTTGGTAAACCAGCATCATTTAGCATACTCCTCGCTTTTTCCACTATTGTTCTGTTTGCTCGTTCTGCAACACCATTTTGTGCAGGGCTATATCGTATAGTGGTCTGATGTCTTATACCAACTTGCTTTAAACGTCCTTCAAATCTATGATTTATGTATTCTTTCCCATTATCAGATCTGACAATCTTTATTTTCTTTCCAGTTTGTCTTTCCACCAAAATTCGGAATTCTTCAAAAATATCACAAACTTGTTCTTTAGAATTCATAAAATAAACATGAATATATCTAGAATAATCATCAATAAAAATAATAAAATAATTATTTCCCCCAATAGATTCACTCTCCATGGGACCACACACATCTGTATGTACTATCTGCAGTAATTCTTGAGTTTTACTGTGACTGGGTTTAAATGGAATTCTTGCCTGTTTTCCCATTACACATATCTCACAAGGATCCTTACACATGCCATAGTCTTCTAACCCTGTTGCCATATCCTTTAATAATGACATACCTTTTCTATTTAAATGGCCAAGTCTCCTATGCCACAGAACACTTTTGGCAGTGTACACTGAATGACTTTCATTACTACTAACATTCTTAACAGTGTCTAATTTAAAAATTCCTTTTTCATTACTTGCAGTTGCTACAATTTTACCACAACTGTCAATTATTCGAGCTCCATTTATATCAAAAATTACCTTGTTACCTTTCCTTACTATCTCACTAACAGATAATAAATTAGTGGTAACATCTTTGACATAATGCACACCTTGAGCAGTAATATTTTGTGGTTTTTTATTTACCACTATACTAAGATCAACTTTTCCAACAAGTTCACACTGCAATTTTGACCCATCAGCTGTAGATATACCCATATTAGTTGTATCCTTGACATCATACAATACAGATTTATTTTTAATTATATGCAATGATGCCCCTGAATCCAATATCCATTCTGTTTCTTCATTATTCCCCTTTTTTAAAGAATAATGCATTGAAAGAACCTTACCTTGGTTGGAAGACTTCTTTTCATGGTTATTGGAAACATACCTTTTACCACTAGTACTTATCCTTTCCTTGCACTGTGAAGCAAAATGACCCATCTTCTGGCATCTATAGCACTTGATTTGTGTCTTCTTTTTATTTTTAGAGTACAATGCTGGTGCTGTTTCATCTTCAGTTTCACCTCTCACATCTTGTAATATTTTTACCTTGATACTGTCACCTGTTATGGGAACACCAGAACTCTCTAACCCCATTATCATAGGCGTATATTTTTCTGGTAATCCAGCAAGTAATAAAGTACCAATCCACTCGTCAGCAATCTGGAAACCTATATTTCTTAGTCTATTAGATGTAGATATTATTTTATTAACGTAGTCTTCCACATTTTTGCACTGATTCAATTGAGTGGTAATTAATTCACGGAGCAATCCGACTCTTCTAGCCAATCCGCCGTCTTCAAAAGCTTTCCTTAACTTGTTCTAGACTTCTTGTGCATTTGCAGTATTTTCGATGTGCACGTAATTTACCGGATCCACCAACAAAATTAATTTTGATTTGGCTTTCCTATCTTTGTCTGCAAAATGCGAATCGGTAGACTTTAATGTACCATCTATTACGCACCATAAATCATCTAATCGCAAATATGCTTCCACTGCGAATTTCCAGGTCCCGTAATTTTCACGACCGACGAGTCTTTCAATTTGAGGTATTTGCGCAGTACCCATTTTTTTTCACGTTCGCGATCTATTTCGTCGAACACGTTCGCGATCTATTTCGTCGAACAATTTAGCTTCACGCCTTCTCGTAATTTTTCGTATAACTATTTCGTACTGGGCCCATAACCTGTTAAAAAAACTAGCGCAGCGGAAAAATAAAATCTTTCACGATAAATTCTGATTTTTATCGTATATATTTGCAACTGCAATACATTTACAACACTTTTACAAGACGTGACAAAAGGGCACAGAATAATAAATTAGCAACGAATAAGTATAGCATCATCATCATCAAAGAATAATTAATTAACCACCGAAAAATTATTGATCACATTTCCAACAAAAAGTATATTGGACCTTCAGCTTGGCGAAATACACTCTCCCATCACTGTATGTTGTCCTTGGACGAAAGAAAGCAACTTGGTAAAATTCTCAATACTCGGCATGAGTTCCTTCATTAGCACGCAGTACACATCTCATTCTTCGTCTTTTCTTCTCATTTAAATACGTATCCTACTTCTATTTCTTCTTCACTATTCTCTCCTAACAAGCACTGCCGCAGCTCCGCAACCGACGACAGTGTAAGCTTCACAAGTTGAAATATCAGCTATGACATGACCTAGTGAGCTTATTTTTGAGCTTACTGCATACATCAAAATTAAAAAATTCCCGTTTAGGAATAGTAATACGTCCGAATTTTCGATGTCAATGGTAAACCCATGTGTAGACGGAGGTTTATGGTATAAGCGCAACCACGAACCAATCCTGTATGATCAAATGCCATTTTAATACCGAGCGTCGTGTAAATTGGTCATAATTCTACTTGCAAAATTGGTTGCAAGATGGTTAGTAAATTGTTTTAATACCGTGGAGATGTACGAGCTGTACCTCCGTGTTTATTAAAAGTTTTCTACCTTTATTCATCAATATATCTTTACATCAGGCATTCCTTGACTTTACGTCACGAGGTTATGTTTTATTGTAAACAAAACTTGGTGGTAGATTGTAGTGTAATCTGACAGGTTGACAATACGTCGGAATGGCTACAGGCACCGTCCTTTTCGAAAGAAAGGAATCTAAACTGGTTAGTAACTAATGACTTCACGCAGTTAAGTACGATTAATGGTTGTTTTTAAAACTGTTTCATACATCACCAAAATCCTAAGGGACGTTAACTATTTGTTTTTTCAAAAAACGGTAGTTACTGTTGCAGTTTACAGTTGTCTCTCATGATTTTTATGCAATTGGCATGATGTTGAAAATGTTTTTTCGTTCATGTGAAAAATAATAAAACAATGGTTATAGAGAGGACAAACGTAGTTATATGATAGTAAAGCAATGTTATATGCGGTGTATAATGTTAGATTTGTGAATCGCACTAACTTTTGTTGCTACAATATAACATTTGGGTGGGATTTACACGAGGAAATACCGAATTTTATTTCCACCGTGTATGTGCGTGTACCGTACCTAAAACAGTTATTGCATTTGTGTGTGCTCGTACTCTTTTTCAGGTGCTACCTAAATATCGCAAACGGAGTGTGATCAGAAAAAAAGAAAGCTTGGGAATGTACTGACAAATTAACCGCCTTTGACAGCAACTTACAAACTGTTTGGATATATAAAAACATATTGCATATAAATTGGGGAAGGGGGTCAGAGGGTGAGACAAAAAAATTACAATACAATTGGATAAGCTGTTTACACGCATCATTATAATTGCAGAACTGTAACTTAATAGCAGATAATTCTGGTTGGATCATTTCCTTACCTGTAGGCCACCATAGATATTGTAAAATGTTTACTTTGAGGACAATTAAATGACCACACAAGGGCACGTACAAGAACCTGTCAAACTCCATAGACTTGTAACCGAATGAAGTCATTATGTAATGATTAACACAAAAGGTTATCCCTCTGAGATTGTTGCCAACATCAGTGAACAGTGCCACTGCTGTAAGTAAAATTTTGCCATAAAGTTTACTTAAGAATTTCTGCTGGTTAATTATGAATGTCCACCATGTCTGGCCACTCCACTCCTTGTATGCCAATTATTTCTACTTTTGCCATTGTGACTGTTACTGAACATTAAACACCTGGACATCATATGAAGGGTTTACTTATGGACTCTAGTGCATGGCTGTCAGTTTTCACCTGCCAAGACTCATGGCTTGCATTTTTGTTGATGCTGTATGGTTCACTCATGACCAGATCTTGTCTTGAGCCTCTGCTTGTTGAGACAGATCTTTTTTACTGCCAAACTGACATGGCTTCCCTGTGTTTGCTAACTTAAAACACTTTGATACCCCATAATACCAGATGGGGTGTTGACATCTCTATTTTGTGGCTTTACAAAGCCGTTATGCTACCCTGTCTTGATTGTGGGAATCTAGCATTTAGTTTGGCGTCATCCAAAGAATTTTAGATACTGAACCTAATATGCTGTTGTGGGGTATGTCTTGTCTGGAGTCTTCTGTTACAGTTAGCCCTATGAAAAGCCTACTTGTCTCCCCATTACAGATCAGAACAACTACTGCTAAATTATGCCGTACATGCATTTGTAGCTACCCTAAGCATCTAGGTCTAAACTACTGTGCCTGTTTCTTGGTACCGTAAGGAGCTCCACATCCTACAACAGAGACCCAGAACTGGGCTCACATTTTGTTGTAAACCGTTTTTGTTTCGTCTCAGACCAGCATCTATTTGTATGGAGTTCAGAACAGGTCTTACTTTAGTTATGCAGTATTTATATAAAGTTTGAACAACAAACCACAGCTGGCACCCAACCAAATTGTGTGAATCATTAATTCCCTTTCCAAGAGAACTCAGTTGGGTGGGAATTAATACTCAGCACACATTTTTGTGTGTGCCATCGACATTTTTTTCTTTTTGACCAATAAATCTGTGGGAGGTATATGAAGTGTCATTTCTACAATCCAAATTTGTATGAATCTTATTACCTGCAAAAGGAAGAAAGCCAAGATCACAATTTAAGTCAATTGAAGTCTGCGATATGACCCATCAGCTTTGACCAATGATGTCATATCTGAGTTGTTTACAAGCAGAACATACATTATGGATGTAATATGTAGCTTCTCTTGGATAGTTAGGTATATGTTAACAGAGAGGGGGTGGTGTGTTTTCTCTCTCTCTCTCTCTCTCTCTCTCTCTCTCTCTCTCTCTCTCTTTAAGTGAGTGCAATTTTTGGGCTGTGATTAATGATACATTCTGTTGTTGTAATCTGTAATTTACAATAGTAGTCACAGATTATTTATTATCTACAATACATAAGTATTAAAATATTATTCTGTAGGCCCTATGTTTATATTCATTGATAGTGTTTGCTAGTTCATATATCTACATAGTGTATCCTGCGACTCTCAGATATGACATTATTGTTCAAAGTTGTATAGAAATCTTCAATTATGCTCAGTTTGATTTATTGATTGATTAATGATCAGTTTGATATGCTGAGTCATCATATGATCACCTATATAATTTTTTAAAATCATGAACACATTATGAAAAAAAAAAAAAAAAAAAAAAAAAAAAATATATGCGACCAGAAGTTGATGGCTTCGCACATCGTGAATAAATAAAGAAAATCAAACTGTTATCTTGTCTCTTTCCTTTTGGAGCTAATCAAATATTAGAGATCTTCTTCTACCTGTGATGTCGGGTAATGTTTTATGGGGTTAGTTGAAGACTGGGATATCACCCTTCGGCTTTGACCCATGATGTTGGCTCATTGTGATGTCATGGTAGCACAATAATTTTGAGTTGTCTGTTTTTATGCTACAGGTGAAGTGTGTAGGCATGTGGCAGCATGCTCTTGTCGTGGAAGTTACATGGTTTGCAGTCATTTTTTGTTGTAATGTCCATATGGTGTGACATTTTTCGTATTCGTGTCGTGTGGTTGCTTCTTTTAAAGTTGTTTTGTCATGTGTGCATTACTAGATGAGTTTTAATTTCTTGACTTTTTGTAGTGTACTTTCTATTGGTGTTTGTGGTAGTTGATGATGTTTGTGTGAGGTTCAGATCACTGTAAGGGGATTTTCAGTGGCATTTTGGTGGAGCGCGTAGATTGGCAACATACCATATTGGGCTTAAGTTTACAATTCCTGTGGTGGTGTAGTGTTGATTTTCAGATGTTGGCTATGGCCACTACATGTGACCTACCAATCAGGTGGTAGTGTACGACAGCCAATGAAATTCACTGATTTATATTCACACAATATTCGAATGTATTCATTTTGCATTAATTTTCCCTCTTGGTTTGGTACTTACCTATTAAACTCAATTTGAACCTTCTCATATCAATGTTTCCATATTAACACCAATGTTTTGTTATAAATTGTTTCAGTGACAATTAGGCGATTTACTGAGTGGACCAGCTTACATCAATACCAGTCATCCATAGAGCAGGAATAGCTTTAATTACGGTATTTGCTTCATGGTCAGCACAAAAAAGTAATCAGCTATTATAAAAAAAAATCAGATAAATTTACATTACGCAAATATTTCAGTGCTTCCTCCTCAATGTTTTCTTTTTACGCAAAATTATTAATGCAGCTGGGAATTTGTATCTGACGGGAGGCGTGCATGGGTAGTCCTTGCAGGTGCGGTGATCACTGTGTCCCCAGTGGTGTAGGGGTCAGCGCAACTCCCTAGAAAGCAGGAGACCCGGGTTCGAATCCCGGCTGGGTACACATTTTCAGCTTTGCCCAATAGCAGTTGAAGTCATATATTCTATGAATATTATTAATGCAGCATTGTGACATAAATAACAGCTATAGTACTGTGTGTTTCATTCATACAAAATGGCAAGCATTATTGTTGTGATTGTGAGTGTTGGTGATTACCATAAAAAGATCTTTCACAGGAAATGTAATGTTACAAACCAAAGTATTAGAGATACCATTTGCAACCTCTAACTATCGTGAAAGCAAAAACCACTGCTACATGTTAATATCTGATTGAACAAGAGTGGTTGCGGTAAAGCAGATTGTCAGAATGGAATATTGGAAATGACTGAAGTTTTTTATACTACTTCTATGCTTCGTTGCTTAGGGGGGGGGGTTGAATTGGTATCACTGTCTTCATTCGAGGTGTGTTATAGGCCAATTTAAGTATTAAATGCCATTTTAATGTTGATGGGATTTGGGCAGCGGAAGGGGAATTGGTATTGTTTTCTTCCATTTAGGTATAATATAGGTTGACCTATTCAGTGGCATAATTTTACGGCACAATTCCATTCCTCTACTTTGACCCATGACATCATCAACATGTCAGTTAACCCGTATTTGTCATAGCCAAGTTTTGTATGAAGGTGTTGATTGGTATCACTGTCTTCATTTGAGGTGTCTAATTGGTAAATGGATCTATCTGATACTGTGAATAGATGTTTGGCTGCTTTTGGTTAGTATTTTGCACATTTTGTGTGTTTTCTAAATTTTTTGTGATTTCGGTTTCTTTTTCTTTTTTCCAGCTTAGAATTTTCCTGTCCGAAACACCATATTCCTGTGCTTGTCATTTTATTGGTTTTATGTTAATTTTGCATTTTTGTGTTTGTTGATTTTTTGATCACCATATTGGTGGTAGCCCGGTCTTCAGTTGTCATTTTATGAATCTGTTCAAAGTTGCATGACGGTATATAAACAAATAAAGTAAATACAATGTTTTATTAAATAATCATTTTTTGTTGTGGATGAAGTCAAAATAAATTTGATAGTATTTTCTCAGATAATTGCAGTAAACTTTTGAAAAACTACAGTAAATAATTGTAAAACAGTCTTTATTTCTTGTGAGTAAATTTTGAAGACTTAATCCATAACCTATGTGAAGTAAGACAGGTAATAAACTACCTACGGCAAAATGCAAGTTGGAAACTAGAATGAGAAATATTATCAGAGCACAACAGGTGGCAAATATATCCTGGCCAGTGTCAGAGATGTAAAACAGGAGAACTGGCTTTCAGACTTGTGGCAGCTTCAAAAAGTTTCAGTAAAAAAAATTGACAATTACAATTTTGTATGAGTTAACCATAATTGCCTGGTGCAGTGAGGTCTCGAGGGGAATGTACGTGTAATGGCAAGTATCCCTTAGCATCTGTTATGGTAAGAATCCCCTGGTGAGGATACATGTATCCTAAACTTCAGTGGCACATAAGAGGTAGTGAAGTTGTAACACTCGTTTCTTTTTAATTATTCCCTCACAAACTAATCACACACAAACTATGGAACTTCTCTCACTTTTTGACATTATATGCCTGCAGGTAGAAACATTTTTTGACACCATGAGCACCATAATTATATGGTCTATGACCAGTCAGTGTGCTTAGATTGAACTGATTGGCACTTCATTTCAGGATTTAAAAATGGCTCTCGTACCTCATAAATTGTTACAGCCAATTAAGTCATTCACACTGTCATCATGCATAGACATCGCCTGACAATGTGCCATGTGTGCAGCCTTATGGTCATCCATCAGCATTCGCGGCATCCACCTGGAGGCCACTTTTCTCGTTTTCTGGTCCTTGTGCAGGATTGTGAACATATCCCATTAAAATGCCAACTTCGGAGGTGATACGTTCCGCTGTCATCCAAAACTAC